>VDFB02099605.1:0-16168 GCA_007258455.2 Sequoia sempervirens | reverse complement strand
AACTCATCATATCACCACTTTGGCCCATCATGATCTTGCACATACTCCATTTTGAGTTTGAAATAAACATGTTAACATGTAATAGGGGTAGACAAAAGTGCAATACTTGACAAGTTCATTCTATACCACATGGACTTTATGAACAAATGGATTGATCTATATAATAAAAAGAGAAAAGAAGTGTTAGAAGCAAGGAGACAATTTAAGAGATCAAACCCAAGGAATACTCCAATTCCCATGGATTTTCTTGGGGAATGGGGCAAAGATAGCACACTAGAATGGGTTACTAAACAATTTCAAAATCAAATAGAAGATGCATGTATAGATTCAAACATAACAGAAGATGAAATCAATATGTCCAGAGGATGTGAAAGAAAGGTGCAATTGGAATTTTACAAAATGTTGTTTCCTTACAGTTTTGACAGTATCAACTATTTTAATATTCATCATTATATTTTTTTTCACTGAAATAAATGGTCTTTCATAGGCAAGGAAATATCCAACAATGTGGGCATATGGTCGACATTATCGTGTAGAAAGTGTAGACGTAAAGAGACGATCCTTCGATTGTGGCATCATGGTTGACTTCAAGCAATCCAGTTGATCAAGCTCAAAAGATAAGAATATAATTGAAGGGAATCTACAATGTGTTGGGAAAATACAAGAAATTATTGAGTTGGATTATTTCTCTTTTAAATGTTGTATTTTTAAGTGTAGAAGGTATGAAGCATTTGAGAGGACACAAATACATGATACCCATAGTGGATTGTTTTCTATAGATTCCTCATGCTTCCTACGAGAGGATAATGAGCCTTATGTTCTACCAATTCATTGTGAGCAGGTATTTCTTTAAATCAAACATGAAGTGGTAGTGATCATTAATCTATTAATTCATAGTTTATTGCAAGTATATATATGTGTTTATTAATCAATAAAATTGTTATAACATAAGTCTAATATATGTATGTCATTCATGTGTAGGTATTTTTCTATGAAGATATTTTGGAACCGAAATGGATGTTTGTCATACATTATGATCCAAGATTAAGGCATGTATTTGACGAAACATTAGTGGATACTGAGCAAAACTATGATGGCGAACACAATGAGAGAGAGGGATTAGAGAACATCAAAGAAATTGACATCCATGATGATGGGTATGTAGATCATGGTATGCCAAAAGTGGCAATATTTGTAGGGTATGTGGTCACGACTTTTTTTCACCCAAATTAATGAAACGAAAAGGGTTTTTAGAGGAGATTATCAACTTTCCAAAATATAAATTATGATTTAATTTGAATCTTTAATAACTAATTATTATCTATTTATTAGAATTACGTATCAAAACTCGATCGCAGCTTCCATTGAAAAATACCTATAACTTTCAACGCAGATTACATTTTTTGAACTAAAAACATGCGTCACATTCTATGCTTTATATACTATTGATTAAAAAAAATAAAAATTAAATTTCATGAATTTTTGACCAAGTTAAGGTGGTCAGATGACAAGTTTTATATTTCTAAAAAGTTTTAATAAAATTATAATTAATTATTTACTTCTGGAAAAATTACAAAAAAAATATGCATCACATCTGCATATGAGTCCTCTACTTATATATATAAAATCTTACAAAAATATTATCATTTTATTATGGTTAGGGTATTTATTGCATATCTATTTCTTTTATTTCTTTTCCCTCGAAATTTAAGTACTATCGCATTGAAATTTCAAATTTTCACCAATTTGATTTTATTTATTTTTAAATAAACCTAGTATTTTAGAAACTACATTCAATTTTCTACAAATTCTATTCTTACATATTTTTGAAATAATATAGATAACTTATTCAAATATTTATGTCAAGTTGCCTAACACCGATTTTTCTGAATTTTTTGTCACTTAAGGGCCTGTTTGGCATACCATGATCCTGCACATGCCCATGTTGAAGATGGTTATGTTTAGGTACAAGAAGACAACAATCTAGCATTAGATGATGTTATGGAAGACAACAATATGGATGGTATAGAAAATGGTGACCCAAATACATATGGGAACAATATAGATGGTCTACAGTCAAATTTCAATGATGATGAAGATGATGTAGGTCAAGATGAGGATGATGATAATATGAAGTACTTGAAAAAACATATGAACATTGAAAATGATACACTGGATGCCATTGTAGCAGACAATAATGTTAATGACCAAGACTTCTAAATTTTCAGAATTATTTGCAATCCATGTTTAAAAAAAGATGATTCTTATGGCCTAAACTTTGAAATGCTTCTGTAATATTAATTCAAGTGTTAAACTATAGAACCGCCACTCTCCATTTTGATGGTATATAACTTGTTTATTAGAAATATTTTATTACCTATAGATTTAGCTTGATATGTATCTCCCAATTTCTTTAAAATAAGTGCTATAATGGTCTCTTCATGTACATTCAACAATATTGAACTATCATGCCTATATTTAGAAAACTTTATGTAAAATAAGCCAAGAGATATCCTTCTCGAGACCCTATTGTATTTATATGGTGGAAATTTAATTTAATTGAACTTTAAACTTCATAAAATTTATGAAAAATAAATCAAAATGAATATTGTATTGGCAGGGCTTACGTTTTTTTCGAGGTGCCTATTTTAAATTTCATGATCAAACTTCATAATGAATTTTTCCTATTCTACATGTTGCCTATTCTATGTGTAGCAGACAATAATGTTAATGACCAAGACTTATAAATTTTTAGAATTATTTGCAATCCATGATTAGAAAAGGATGATTCTTATGGCCTAAACTTTGAAATACTTCAGTAATATTAATTCAAGTGTTAACCTATACAAACAACACTCTCCATTTTGATGGTATATAACTTGTTTATTAGAAATATTTTATTAACTATAGATTTAGCTTGATATGTATCTCCCAATTTCTTTAAAATAAGTGTTATAATGGTCTCTTCATGTACATTCAACAATATTGAATTATCCAAATAGAGTCTAATGAGACTCATTTTTTTTCCATTTTTTCTGCCTTATTATGACATTCCAATAGGTTTTCATTTAGTTACTATAAAATTAAATCTCAAGCATCATATAAATATAAGTAGTGATTACAAAACCATTATCTGAAACCACCAAAAAAAGTGGCACCCAAAAACCTAGTTAGAAAATAAACACCCAAATCCCAATATGAGCTCATTGGATAAAAATGGCATATTATTTCACATGCCATAATTGCATCATAAAACAAACATTGAATTAGGAATTCCAGTATGGATTCATGACACATCCACCATTCTTGTGGGTCTATATGTGATAATGGGTCTAATAATTTTATGATGAAGTATGTAGAAAAAAATATACATGGTCATAAAATAACCTCTTTAGAAGGATTTTAACCCTAGGCAGGGACCAATTAAAGTAAACTATTTGAAAGAAATTTTAATTCACATCAACCAGAAACCAATCAAAGCATCCACACAACAACAAAAAAATTGTTCTGATAAATATTGAAGACTTAAATAACTTGAAAAGACCACTTTGGAGACAACAAAGTAATAGATAAGTAGTGAAAATTGACAGTAATTGAACAATGAAAATGGATTACAAATTATAAGTAGTCTACTCCATTGTATTACTTGAAAATATAAGCATTTGTAACATAAGTCTTTTAATATGATATGGATGGGCGAATTATACAACCTATCTTCTTACTAATGCCTACTCTAATGGAATATGATATGATGATGATGATTTCAAAATCGAGCCCTAGTTTGCCTATTTGTATGGGAAGCCACAAGCTTCAAGCTTGTTTACAAAAAGTCACATCACTTCATAACTAAAACATAATTAGCATAAACATAAAAATATTGAGATTTTGTTGGTGGATGCACTACATTTTGTTAATCTCCAACAAGCACTCGTGATCACCTAAGACCTGTTCAAGGCTCATGAACCATGATCGTGTATCAAAACCATCAAACTCCAATCCATGTTACTTCTCTCTTACTTGGCTTGTGCAATGAACATGTTAATCTATAAACCAAAGCTAAAATAAAAGCATACATCAAAGTACAATAATGATGACAATTAATGAAATGATCTTTGATCAAGGTTTTCATTAATAATTAAGGTACAGAGTAAAATTGGAGAGACTACATACTCTAAAAACTTGCATTATCATTTATATATTCTTAGGAACCATACATTTGACAAAATTTACTAACTACACTCAAAGCATAAGATAAGGACTTTTAACATACTTGCTTTATGATTTTCAAATGCACCATTTGATTCTAGAATTCAATAAGAGACCTACACTAATGGCCTTGAATTCCATTTTATGGAAATAGGGGAGCAAAACAAGCTTTAGGCCAAGAGTACACGTCACATCCCAATTGGACCGCTACAAGACACACTCCCATTGTAGTTATATTTACATTTTCCATTGGATGGAATACATATGAGATAAAGATTATTAGCCTTTGTGGCAAGAAAACCTACCCTTCAAAAGGCACATGAGTATGTGTAGGATCATCATGGAAAAAATAGGCCCTTAAGTGGCAAAAAATTTAGAAAATCAAAGTTAGACAACTTGACATAAACTTTGAATAAGCTATCTATATTATTTCAAAAATATGTAAGAATATAATTTGTAGCAAACTGAATGTAGTTTCTAAACTAATAGATTTGTTTAAAAAAAAACAAAATCTATTTGGTGAAAATTTGAAATTTCAATACAATAGTCTTAAATTTCAAGGAAAAATAAGAAGTAGGTGTCTCTGTTGACCACCCCTAACCACAATAAAAATGATAAATTTTTTTATAATATTTTAGATATAAATAGAGGACCATGTCCATGTGATGCATATTTTATTTTTATTTTTTCCTAAGTAATAATTAATTATGATTTTTTTACAAATTTTAAAATATAAAACTCGTATGTCTCACCACCTTAACTTGGTCAAAACTTCATGAAATTATTTTTCTTTTTAATCTTATAGTATGTAACACATGTTTTGGATTCAAAAATGTGATACCGCTTCAAAGCTATAGATGTTTTTCAATCAACCTATCAATCAGACTTTAATCATAATTTGAATAGAAAAATGAATAATAATTACTTATTAAATCAAAGTAAAGCATAATTTATATTGGTGAAAGTTGGGAATCTCCTTTAAAAACCCTTTTCATTTTATCAAATTTGGGTAAAAATAAGTCATCGGCCACATACCCATCATATTGCCACTTTTTGGCCCATCATGATCCTACACATACCCACATGTTAGAAATAATAATCTTTAAGTTGTTGTCACTCATTTGTTACATCGGGAAAAATGACAAAATGACAAGGCCAAAAAGTGAGTCAGCATCCCCATCAGCACTCATATATTCAACAATTAACATATATTTGTTACACATTATTCTTTCAAAGGCCAGGCCTGTGTTATACTTGACCAATCATATATGTTTCCCTTTTTGTACTTACAGACCCAATCTATCAATAAATATTCCCTTCCCTTGTTCATATTCAACATCAGATGGCCAATTGAAATCAATGATTTCATCCATCTTCTTCTTGTATGGAGAATATTTTGTCATTACTAAATTGGATTCCTTATCAAAATCCTCAAAAAAGCTGATGATAAAAGACAATTTCTCCAAAGTGTTATTCAGAATATTAATATCAACTTTTTCACAAATAAGCTTTGCTTGAGAGGCAATGGTCTTTTTCCATCTAGTTCTTCCACATCTATAGGGGATTCACTTCATCATAATTTTGTTGACTGCATGGAAACAATTCCCTTATTTTTTTGTTCTAGTGGAGCAATATACCCTTGAAACCCTTGTTCATTAATTTCATTGACAAATCTATAAGTTGGGATAATCTTTGGGTATCTATCTTCCTATTGATTGGCCCCAACTACCATGAGCTTCAACTTCTCAACTCTAGGAATCCATTTATCAAGAAGTGGGGTGGCCAACTCCTTATCCCTCTAAGATAACATTATTTCTCTCAGCATCAATGAGTAATTTGCATGAATGCTATTCAATTTACTTTGAATCTTTCTATTCAGGTGTTTCAAGATAGTATGAAAAATACTTGAATTATTCTCATACATTGTGTCTTGTGTCTGCTCAAGTAATTTTTTATATACTTCAATTTGTGTGAGTTGTGCCCTTGTAGGATCATCTGATGGGATGGTACTTGATGTGCTTGGCCTCTCAATTGTGAGTGGATACTACCTAAAATTATATGGCAATATTGCCAAAGATTGATACAATGAGGGGGATTGAGAATGTGCAGTTGGAGAAGTCAGTGATGCATGACTTGAACTAGTTTGACCTTGCTTTATTAATACTTCTACCTACTACTTATACAATGCTAGCTTAGTTTCTAACATGGCCACCTTTTGTTGACTCTTATCATATTCACCTATGAGACTATTATATTTTTTCATATACTCATCTCTTTCAAGAGTGAGGTCTTCCACTATTGCCTTAGTAAACTTCACAACATTCATAGCCATATCAATTGCCTCTAAAGCTGGGGTGTCAGTGACTCTCTTTATCAACAATTTTCCACTAAAATCTAATGGTTCAGTCACTACCAACTTCTTGGATCCCAGAGATAATGACCAAATTTCTAATGCATCCCATTCTTCACTAAATGTTGATCCTCAAAGTTCCATCTCTTCTTCTTCTTCAGTTTGTAGCAAGGGCCTTTTAGACCTCCTTATAGTATTAAGCAATATAGCGTCAACAATGTCCCATTCAGGTAACAACAATATACTACTCTTCTTCACAAGCTCTATGCCCTCTTTAGTATTAATATTTTGGAATTCATCCCTCATAGCCTTCCTTACATTTTCCTGAATGATAGCTTCGGGGAGTTTCAAATGTAAGCTCCTCTCAGTAGCAACCTTCTCTAGATATTATGTAGCTTTAGCTCTCCATACAAAATCTTTGAATGCACTTGTTTCAACAAAGGAGTCATCTTCCATAAATGCTTTGTAGGCCTCAATCCTCAAATCATCTGCATTATTTAGAACTCTTAGGTCAGCCTTTCCCAATCGAAGGCTATCCTCCCTTGAGCTTGAAGCAACTTCCCTTATGGGAGATGGAATTCCCTACTGTATCTCCTCTGAAGTGACAAGGATATCATCATCCTCTGTATCAAAATAATCCACTACTCCTCTTACCTCAGTCTTTTCCTTTTAAGGGGTGGCTACTCCAATTGAGTAGGACTTCTTGGAGGTGAGTCAACATCAATCAAAATAGTAGGGACCCATTTTGGAGGTGATGACACTGATCTCTTAGGAGAAGTTTCCCTCATTTCCTCAGAAGTGGTAGGGGATGGAAATGTTTGCTCCTTGTCTATTGTCTTCTTCTTCCTAGAGTAAATTCTTATTTGCTTAGGTGGTTGATAAGTAGGCCTCTCTTCCAATACCATAGTAGTGTCTTCTTCAGTTGCCACTGCTTTCCCTTTATCTATGATCACTTGTTGTCTTCTCATTATACCCACTATATCCTCAAAATTATTCAAAACATGCATAATTCTATCAAATGTACTCTATATGTTGGGCTTAGGGTAATACTTAGGATCTCTCCTTTGAGACCTCTTTATCATCTTATTGAAAGAAATATATTTAGACTTCCTTTCATCTTGCTTTGGGAAGTAAAAAATGTTCCTAATTACATCCTCTAGGTAGTATAAATTATGTACAAAATTACCAAGCCTTTTCTCCATCTTCAATGCATTAATGAAAACCTTCTGGATCATGATTCCTTGGGCACATACGATCCAATTTGTATGGTGCTAGAAGATCTAGCAACTCTTTCCATGCTCCCTTTACTATAACAAAGTTAGCAAACATAGTCCATTCTAGGAAAGATGAGCCCTTCTTTGTTGTATCGGGCAGGTGTGCTGCTTGGGAGGCTCCTAATTGCCTTATGACTTCAAAAAACCCAATCCTTAATGGCATGTCTCTTGGCAAGACAAATGGGTCTATGTTAGTGCCATAAACTTTGAAGATTGTGGAATTTGGGTATAAGATTAAATCTCCCCAATTATGACCCAAACTCAAATCAGTTCTCTCTCCATAGGCCTCAAGAACTCATGTATTTCCTTGGGAATCCTTGGTGGGTCATAAACCAGATATCTTCTCAATTTTGATGCGAAAGCATTTTGGAACACCACAGTTATATTTGTGGTCATCCTTATCAAGAATCCAAGTCCAACATTGGACATGCAAATCAATACCATCCTCCTTGTTTCTCAATGTCATATCCCTCTCAAAATTATTTTACCCTTTAAATAAAAGCATATGCATCAATAGGGAATACCACCAGAATTTCACCCAATTCTTTCCTCCTTTCAACTCAACCAATCCTTTATGGATATTCTCTACCAAATATGTGGCGTAGTCATAAACAATGTTGAAGGCTGGATGTTGTATATGTGTTTCCAAGTAACTATATTCCTTTTGCAATGTGTCAGGAAAAGAGAAACCAATAATTTGGTAGAAGGAATATATAGTCTTCTTGAAGTAACTTGTAAAATACCTCATTAGGAAAGGTTCTAACTCATCTTTACCAATCCTTATTTTTTTTCTATTTTTCCTAGTGCTTATGCTAGCAATATGTGTAGGTAACATTCTCATCATGATCAACGCTTTGGTGTTCTCATACTCCTTTCTAATGACATCTATATCAAGAGGCACCATATCAGTGTTCCATTCCTACAACTGGAAAACTACTGCAATTTCTTCTTTGGTTATCCTCACCATATCCTTCCCATCAAATGTTTTGATTACCCTTGAAACTGGATCATACCTTGAAGCAATGTCCTTGAAAAAATCAACATCCATATACAAATTGGGAACAACTAGTTTTCGCATGTCTAGTCTTCAAGGGTTGCAAAGAGGAATCCCAAGATTTCTATTCCTAAACCAATGCTAAAATAATTGCCATCCACTATAAGGTACTTTGACATCTTTGATATAACATTGTCTGTCAACTACCCCCTACCTAACTGTTGGGCCATGAAACAACATTTGGCCCTCAACCTTTTTATTTGTGGAGGGTTTTAGTAAATCTATTACATCCTCAGAAAGTACTCTAGATTGAGTTGTAGAGGTGGCGGTTTGTGCTTTGGGTGCCATTGGCAGCAGGGAAAACTTAGGCCAAGTTAGGGTTTTCAACACAAAAGGTTTCAATAACTGGATTCACAATTCAAACCTAGGGCTCAACTCAAATGAAAATTCTAAAAGGTCGCACACACAATGAGAACCAACTCCAGTATAGAGAATTTGAATAAAGCATAAAAACTATGTTTACTCTACTTACGGATTTTACTCGCGAGAAACCCCAATGTCGACCATGCCAAACTTTGTAGATAGCCTCTCTTAATTTCTCGTACACTCTAGATGTGTTTGCAACTCTTAATTATGCGAGACACGATCATCTACATCCATTTTTGGAAAAAATGAAGTAGTTTAGAATTCACTTCCCCCATTACTGCTCTCTCATGCGAAGCAAGAATGGCTACAATGGTCGAACTTCTCAGTTTTGAATATTCATCATTGATTTCCCATCGAGATGGCCTTTTGGATGACTTAGATTGAGTCAATTAAGTTTGAATTCCAATCATTGTCACACGTCATTCATCTTTCTGTGGGCTCCACCTTTCCTCGTTTGCCTATGACCAAAGAAAACATGTGGTAGCTTCTCGCAGACCTCGCAACTTTTAACCAACCCACAACTTAATCCTGCGAGATGGTGGGGAAAGGTAGTGATTGACCCTACTGTCACATCATAACCATTGATTATGATGTCAGATGGATGAAGTGGAGACCAGGCCCCACACTCATGGTTGTACACATCAACATATCATAGACCACATGATGTTTAACGAGCCACCCTTGAAACTTGCGAGCTAGCGAGGAATGGCCTAGATCAATTCTCGTGATTGCAAGATCTCCCAACCTACACATGTAATGCCCCATCGCGCAAACCCCAAAGGAACAACAAAGAACGCAACAAATTTATTTTTTTTAAACATAAGGAATGCACTTTAAGTATTCCAACATAACCAATGGTTCAAGTTGCACAACTGAGTCCCTTGGGGTACACAAGGTGACATTACCAAAATATCCCATAACAAAGTTAACAGATGAACATTAAATTACCAACTACGTATCCATTCATTAACATATCATCATTTTAAACATTCATTAACGATAACCAAAATGATAAGAATAAACCACATAAAATGATACATGCAAATACAATAAATTAATCATGAAGATATTAAGTACATATTTCCACAGATACAACATAACATTAACAATATTTACAAATGGTAGTTCAAGAATGATTTACATGGTATGATAATACATTACATCAGTCTGATAGTACATCTCAATTAACACATATACAAAATTACATCATAGGTCCCCAACGCACATGGGAGTGATACATCAATACATAAAATACATCTAGAGTACAAATATACATCTGGTAACATATGAATCCTGGATCAAACCGCATCAGCAAAACTTTGCATTGAATGGTACAACTGCATCATAAGGGGACCCAACGTGGTGCGTAGCATGTTCTACCCAACCACCCCCATGTTGGGAGTAAATAAGGAAGGATCCCCGACGAAGCACATCCAAACAGTAAGGCAATACTAAACTCCAGACGCGAAAAGTAAGAGAACACAAAGAAATATCTCATAATGACAATAAATCTCCAAAACATAATAATAGACCACTTCAAAAGGATTTCAATAAAACAACTCAAAAGGGAATGCTAGAGGAGAGTGTCATTGCATGGCCTAACATGGATTATCTAGACAACCTATCACAAGGTGCCACCTCCATCTATGGTTATCTTGATTTCCTATCCCAAGGCGCTACTCCATAGAGTGACTCATGAAGAACCATTAACCTCTCGTGAAGATGAGGCAATGATCTTGCGAACCACAGCCTTCTCATCCCAACTTTAGTCTATGATAGCACTAACAGGCGGATGAGGCATCCATAATTATCTTGATTAATGTTTAACTACCCACCCCTAATTAATTAATTAGGTTATCACTTATTACTCTAACTCTAACGTGGGTTATCCTAACAACCCCTTTGTGCGTTGGCGCCCACATAGAGCCACTCTCCCTAGAAACCCAAAACATAAAATCCAATACCAAGGGATTGTACCAACAAGAACACTAAACCACAAATGGAACATCCACGAGGAAAAACCATCTCACCAAAATCATATGAAACCAATATCCATAAAAATGGTACAACCCTTGTGTAAACTCAAGTCACAACTATAGCTATGAATAGTGACAAATATCAAAATTAAAAGATCAAATATAAAACATCAATTTCCCCACCTCTGGAAGTCCCTAACCAACAATTTAAGCTCCTATAAAAGGATAAACTAACTCAAGGGCTTTCCCACATGACATAAATCCAATAAAGAGAAAACTACACTTGATTGAACGAATAATCTCGAGGGTACACAATTATGTTAAACAACGCCATACAAAACATTTCAATACACAATAATTCCACCAAATAAATAATTTAATTTCTCAAGAATATTCATTTTAATTTAAATCACAAAGTTTATTTCTAATTTCTTCGATCACACCATAACATTGCAACTTTTAAAATTATCTAATTAATTCAATAATTTCCACATATATAACCATTTATATATATACATATATATATGCTTTTAAGCATATATACATATATACATATATATGTATACATATAAATAAAACATCTAATAAAAATCATGCTTTTAAATCATATTATAAAAATGTCTTTATACACCACTGTTATTTACAATAGTTTATATATATATATATTTATAACATATATATTTCATATAAAAAAAATATTAAAATGAAACCAAAATTAAAAAAGAACTTTTTTTTATAACCCACAGAAACCTGTGCGTAGTGTGAGGTACTGTGTACCTCCCACTGTGGGGAGGCCGCAACCCCCACACGGCTGTGTCCAGTAGCCTTGGCTGCTATGCACAACCTTGGTTGTTGTGTGTAGCCTGTGGTGGATGCATACAACCTGCCATAGGGTGTGGGGTGGTACGGCTTCGGCCGACCACTCCACCCCATATAAAAAAAATATAAATTTTTATTTTATATTATTTATAAAAAAAAAAATGCAGCACAAGAACTCTGTGAATTTTTTTTTATATATTTCTTTTCAAAGAGACAGAATATCAATTTTGAATAAGTATATATATATATAAAGGTATATATGTATATGTATTTTCCCACTAAATACAAAATAAATAATATAAATAGAATGAGTCATAGTCCAGTTTTCTCCAACCCAAAATAAATCTGAGCATACAATTTCAATCCCTTTAATAAATTGATTTTTCTTTTCAAACAAAAATTTTACAACTAATTTATTGAAGAGAATACAAAAGCTTTCACAAAAGATTTCAACAGAAGATTTAAAGGTTTAACACAAGAAATTTTTCAACAACAAAACCCTTTTTCAAAATAGAGATATTGATCTTTTTGAATATGATAGACATGATTTTCATTTCCCTTACAGACAATGAATTTATAAATCACAAGAATTGATAATAAAAAAGAACCTGGAGTCCTTCGCTTGATTATGTTGAATCCAAACACTGCAGCCCTTCTTCCTCTTTTGAAAATAGATTCTCTCTGCAGTTTCTTCTTTCCAATTCCTTTCTTCAGCTAACTTTTGGATCAATAATCTATTCTTTTTTTTTTCCAAGAACAATTTTTACAGAGAAGCACAAAAACTCTTTTTTTTTTTTCTTTTCTAGAGAAAACCAAAAAAACCATTCCCGTGTGTCTGTAGAAACTTCTCTCTTTTCTCACAATAAAATAAGGAAAAAATATATAAAGATTTTCTTTTTTTTCTCAAAAATCCAACCCATGCATTGGCTCTTTTTCTTGCTTTAAAAGGTCACACTTATCTCACAAATTTTAATTAAAAAATTCATTAATTTCACAATTATCCTCACATGATATTATCCTTAGATTTTTATAATATTAATATTTTGAAAAAGATAATTTACAATTATCACAAACATTATTTATTTAAATTAATTACTCTATCCTTTTTAATTAATTGAATATCTTTTAATTTACAATATTTAAATCCAACATTTAACTAAATTACAATTACATACAATTAATCATATCTACAAGGTAACATTAATTAATCCCATATAAAATAAGGATAAATTATAAACCAACTATCCACAAATAAAATAAATAAACAACAATAATAGTGAGACAAAGACAAGGCCAAGACCACGACATTGAAAGACTCACAACGAGGTGACAGACTTGGGACGAGGACACTTCCTTATCAACTCCCTTTTTCAACATCATACCCATTGGATTAATTTAATGCTTGCCCTGTCTTGCCAAAGCGGGTGGAATCGAGACTTTGTTCCTACAATTTCTGCATACAAACAAACGCCAAGTAGCATGTAAATCTCCATTGCAGACACACCGTGAAAGGTAATCGTTGGGTAGCAGGGCACTCGCAAGCGAGTGATGCTACTCCGTCCTTTCACCAAGACTCACTAGAAAACACATCAAAAACCATAGCAACATAGAATCACAACATCACCACATATACTATTAAGGAAAACCATAGCATAAGAAAATAATATAACCACCACATAATGTATCATCAATCATCATAGTAATGTCAACTGCAACAAACCAACCAAACTATGAATCCACACAAAACCAAGTACCAAACCAACACATAAGAGTACCAAAGAGTGACAACAACATGAGGGGTATTACAACACACATGATAAAATTAGTCCAAATGGGGCCATGACTAGTCTGATGAAAATTTGACCCTCAGGAAGATGACTTAAACATAATTCAGTTGAAAAATGTTATGGCTTGAATATAGGGAGCATTTAAATGATTAACCATACGTGATGACCGACTAACTTAGGACTCAAGGCCAGTACAAATAATGATTTTAATGGCTTAACTCATGACTTAAATGACCGATAACCAGATGTAGTAGGTCAACAAAAAATTAGAAGGATGGAGGTTTAATATTGATTACTATGAAGCAAGGTTTTTTGAACTAAAACCTTAAACCCTACTCATGGATGTAGAAGGTAGAAAACCTCAAGAGGAAAAATTTTGCTAGGATTTTTTCAAAATTTTAGCAGCACTACCAGATAGGACATGTTAGATTTTCTCCTTGACATGTCCAAGTCTCTTAAACATATCATTATTTAGGCTAGTGAGAAGACATTTGAATATGTCTCTTAGACATTCAAGAGTCTCATCTACATTTCACAGCATCCATTTTTGTTCACGTCAAAGAGACAATGGTGAGACTCTCTTCGATATAGCATTTTCTTGGTGACATGCCATGTGCTGCTAGGAACACTTCAGAAAGGGAATTCACTTTAGTGTTATGACCAAGGGCCTTATTTGGTGGTTTATATTAGTGTCAACCATTATGAAATGGAGATGGGACATATGGTGATTGTGGGAAGATGGGTGAAAATAGAAGTATGCAAAATAACCAAGGTGGATTTTTGGCTTATGGACAACATTCAGTTATGAATTTAAGCAAACACTATAGCTATTGTGAAAATAGAGAGTCTTTTTCATGAATTTGAAGCAATTGATACTTTATCTCATCCAAGTGGTTGCTGATTTTCACCTGGTCTTTGGGAACCCCCTACATTTGAGAGCACAACACAACAATTTGTAATATAACATGACTTGAGCTTATGGTTTCCAGTTGAATGAGGTGTCTTTGGTTGTTTTCTATGTAATTCTTCTTTTGGAAACCTTCATGTTGCCTTATTCTTATTGTACTCTTTTTTCTTTGTTTCAATACAAAAAAAAATGTGGAATTTTTGGCTTCAATAGGACCTTTAATATTATGAAACATTAGTGGTACTTAGTTATCAAATTTCATTAAAGGATAAGTTTTATTAATTTTAATCATTATGTATGTAAATAATGCTATGAATATTTTGGTTAAATAATGTTGTTCCTATTGTTTAGTTTAACTTGAATTACTAGGCACTTGAGATGTCTACACCTTGTGCAAATGTGCAAGTATGTTTATGACAATGTTCTTCTTTAATAATCCCAATGATATCTCCTCAAGCTACTGTGAAAGTATGAAAGGATTTTTAATTCTTGAGTTAATGGAAACCAATCAAAACAACTTCTTTAAAAGGATTTTAACCCTGGTCAGAGACCAATTAAAGTAAACTATCATAAAGGATTTTAATTCACATCAACTTAGAAACCAATCAACTCTTTCACACAGTAACATCAAATGTGCTCTGATAAATCAGATAGATTTAAATAACTTGAAACATACCACTTTGGAGACAACAAAAGTAATAAATGAGCATTGAAATCAACACAGTAATTGAACACTAAAAATGAATTACGATTTATGAATAGTCTGTTCCATTGTATTACTTCAAAATATAAGCATTATAACATAAGTCTTTGAAATATGGTATGGATGGGCGAATTATGCAATCTATTTTCTTACTAATGCCTACTCTAATGGAATGGAATGTGATGATGATGATATGATATCTCAAAATTAGGCCTTGGTTTCCCTATTTGTATGGGAAGCAACAAGCTTCAAGCCTATTACAAAAAGTCACATTGTTTCATAACTAAAACATAAATAGAATAAACATAAAAATATTAAGAGTTTGCTAGTGGATGCACTATAGTCCGTTAATCTCCAACAAGCTCCCATGGTCATCTAAGACCTATTCAAGGCTCGTGCACCATGATTGTGTATCCAATTCAAAGATTCTCCCAAGTTGTTGGTGCATCCTCTTAAGGACTTCCTCTTCATTATTAATCACATCAAGAATAGGTGGTAGATAGTTGGAAATTTTGTCCTTCCATGTATCCCGATCTTTCAATTCTATTTCTTCAAATAAATTGGGTTAGGAGATCCTCAATGGCTGAATGAAATCACTCAACTCTTGTGTCAAGCTATTGTGGAAGTCCCTATGAGCTTTTATGAGTTCCTGGTATTCTTGTAGCATAGCAGAGTTATATTCTTTCTTTGCAATGGCTTGAGACTCTACCTCCTTCATCCTATCAC
>VDFB02099604.1:0-68900 GCA_007258455.2 Sequoia sempervirens | reverse complement strand
TAGATGAGGCATCCCATATTGACTGAATGACTACTACTACCTATAGCTTGACTCACTCTTTTTTCCTTTTTGATCTTTTGAAGCAATAATTTTGACACCTCATGTATATACGTGATATACATACATACATACATGCATACATACATACATACATACATACATACATATATAGATTTTAGTACATCTTAAAGTGTGTTTCTATTGTGCATTGTTTTATCATTTTGCATTTCTGAGTTCAATTTTACAAACGTTTGAATTAACTATCATGTGTAAGATAAGTTAAGAAGAATTTTCAAATGTAGAGGACAAGCGAAAAAGAAAAGAAAAAGAAAGAAATAAAACTGACAATAAAGAAAAGCAAAAAAAACAAAACAAACCCTATGAAAAAAATAAAACTAACCCTAACTAACCAAACTTCTAATCTAACAAGAAATTAACCCTAACAAAACAACTTATTTTAATTTCTATGACTTTCCATTTTTTTTTTATATCAACTACAATAGTTTTATCCTTAAATTCATTTAGAGAAAAATCAACTCTACTATAACAATGAATTACTTTAAATTTTATGCATTTAATAATCATATATTCAAAAGTGTACTTACCAATGACTTGGATTATATGTATGAAAATGACCCCATTAAAGGTCGATTACACACACTTTTTCTGATGTGACCATACTCTACCTTCTTCCAGCCCTGGTTCATTTCCATGAATGGTTGTGTCCATTTCTTGACTTTCTCCTCTGAAAATCTTCATGTCTTTGCCCATGTCTTCACTTTGCACTTTGTTAGACCAGTATATGTCACAATTTATATTGTTATCATAGAGAGAAAAAGTAAAAGTTTGATACTTTGTATCTTGCATTAAATCAAGAAAATTTCCCTTTTTAACTTGTGAATTTTCAACTTGGAGCAAAATACATAGGTCTCTTGCTAAATTTTTTTGCTCCAATTCCTCATTTTTGCTTTCCACTTATAAGGAGAAAGATGACTCATCAATACTGTTTCCTTGTTTCTAATGCAATGTCTCGAAATCTCAACACTCTAGCCTATTTACCTCTAAAATGTTAGGATTTTCTTTATAATAATTGCATTTTTCAAATTGTTTTGATGTATTAGTTAATTTTTTAATATTTCCAATTCCACTAGGGTTGAACATTTTTTTCACTAATGATTCATTTCTTCTAGTAGTTAGAGCTTCTTCTATTAGAGAAACCACTTTACACATGGCCAAGCTTACCCTAGTTAAAAATTTCACACTCGAGTTCACCGTGATCAGTTGTATCATGAATTCTACACTCACTGACTCTACCAAAGGTGAATAAACTCAAAGGATGTAACATCTAGTTGAAAAATTTCTGAAGTTTCTCAACTTCCATATTGAAATACTAGCTTGCATTAAATTTTACTTTCCAAGCTTCCTTCTTAAACTCAGGACTAATATAAATCTTAATATAGTGGCCCTTGCTTTCTAGTGCTAGTTCCTGTTGACGATGATTCTACTCACAACAACAGGGTGAATAATTCTTCATAGACAAATTGTAAAGAGCCTATCCTTCTTGAAAGATATGGAACAAAGACAATCTAAAAGGGGAATATATTTTAACAAGAAAATATTGACTCAGTTCAATCCCAAGTCTTTGGTAGTCAGGTCTTGACTGTTATAGGTTCACTCTTGGGTATGATGTGATATTGCTGTTAATCTCAAAGGGAATATGGTTGTTACAAATCATATATATTAGACACTAAGTTTTCAATTGGATCGTAAGAACAAATATCATGAAATCGAAAAATTTGAAATAATATTTCATGAACATCAACAATTTCTTTTCTTTCACTTAAGTGGATTTATCATTACTTGCATTCAACAATTTCATAGAAAATGAAATATTTTCAATAAATTTTTATTCATTCATCTATTTTTTGGAACATTTTCAAGAATTTAAACATCTATTCTAAAATAAATTTTAAAAATATTGGAAATTAAAATTTCTCGTTGTTATTCTCCATGCATGCCCCAGAGAATTAACCAAATCAAAGTAAACCACTTTATAAGTTTCACCATATTGCTTCACAGCTACATATAAAATGGTGCAATATTTTAAAGAGAGGGGTTCTAGTTTGGAAACTGAGTAGGTTCTATATGCACCCTTAAACAACACACCACACAGTCTTGTTTGGCTGAACTAATAAAACTAGCTACAAAAGATTCATGAGATAGGTAGCTATCAAATTGGCTTTGATATTGATCAATGTCTACGTGCATACAATTTTTAGATTGGAATGATTCAAAAAATAGGAAAAAAGAACAAAACTTAAAGAATTTTTGGCTCTTCCAACATCCACAAATTCTAAACTTCACTTAAAAAGAAAGATCCTCTATCCTTTTATAGAACACAAGGCACGGATAGGATAAAAAAAATACATGAGACAAAATCCAAGGGAAAAATCACATCAAGGCATGTGGAATGTAGTGATTGGTAAGAGAATTGTAATCAAAGTCAATGAAGGTCAACTCCAATTGTACATTGAAGCTCTTCAGGATTTAATCTTTAATCTTTAATATTTTTATTCCTTTACAAATTATTGAAGAAATATGAAGGGGATATTTCTTCCATAATTATTTTGGTCTAAGATGTCCAAGAGGAGAGGAATAATTTCAAAAATTGATAAAAGAGTTGGATTAGTACGCAAGATCTAAAGAATTTCTAACTTTTTAAAAATAATTTCCCAAATATCCCTATCAAAGCTATAATAGAAAAAAATATGATTCATATTTTTATCATGGGAATAGTGAAACATAGAAAAAAAGAGGCTCACCAAAATGAATGAACAAGATGATGAGATAGTATGTCTTCTTAGGGATGTTTCACTCAAATATGAGGGATAAAATTCCTAAATAACAATAAAAAATTAATCCCAACTATTATAGCAATAATGAGGGAAGTTTTGAGAGGTTGAAACAATGTGTACCTCATTGAAAAGTTGTTTTTAGGTCGCTAAGGACTCATTCACCTTTAGTGGTGAATGGGTCCCTGTTAGGATTTTTGAAAACTAAGATCTAGGTTATGTTCCTTGAGGTCTACACTTCCAGCTCCTCAATGCTTATCTCTCAAAAATCTGAAACAAACTTTATATCTTTGTTTTCATTTTCTTGTAATATAGATGACAACTTTAAAACTTGACAAATTTGAAAAAAAATCTTCAATCTTATTCTCCACTTGATCTTCAACCTAGAAACCTACAAACAAACATGCAAGAGAAGAAAAACACATTGATTGTTAGGGAATAGGGGTTTTCCTTGGTCAAACCCCGTTTAGGTAATTGAACCTTATGATGAAATAATGAAATAGAAGCATGAAACATGAAACATACAATAATGATACCTTGGATGATTTCTTGGAATATAAATATGCAAACTAACATGAAGTGACCATGTAGAATATAGTTCTAGACCTTGAATTGAATTTGAAACAATTCTCGCAAATGGATCTTCAATACTACATCAACACACATTAGCTCAACAACATTTTTGATGCACTATTCCTTTAACATGATGATATAACTTTGAATTGCTGCAATAAAACTTTGAAAATATGCCTTTTAATGGCTTTGAAATGCTCTATCTTGCTTTCGATCTCATGAAGTCACATAAAATTTCTTAAATTACTTAGATGAAACTATGTGAATTAACCTTATATTTATACTAAATCTAAAGATTACCCTGAAATTCAAATAATCCAAGCCAACATCAGATCTAGGATTCAAAATCATTAAAATCCTTCCACAAATAAATTCAAAAAGGGGCATCCTAGGCAAGGAGGACCCATTCACCACCTTGGGTGAATGGGTCCTAGCACAATTTTCTAGGACCTAGCTTTGGGGAAGTGAAATAAAATCAAATACCCACCTCAAATATGCCAAAAAAGGGGTGTCCTAGGTTAGGAGGACACATTCGCCTAGAGTGGCGAATGGGTCCTAGTAAAGTTTTCTAGGACTTCAACTTTTTCAATGTAAATGCTATACAATATTATTAATGGGTGTTGGGGTAGATCCTTGAAAATTTCAATTAATAAAGTCTTAGATTTGAATTAAAGGGCCAATTTTTTTTTTTAAAAAGAGGGTAAAAACTTTATTGAATTGGAGCAACATTACAAAGTCAAAATAAAACAAACCCACAAGGGGCTCAACAAAAACAATAATTAATTCACACCCAAGAAGCACCTCATATCCCCAGCAACCCACTCCTCAAGAACAGAGGCCATGTCATTAGGAAGATTTCCCTAATCATCCACATACCAAAAATCAGTCCTCTTCGTCACCCATCTAGCCAGCCCTTCAGCCACCCTATTCCACTCCTGTGAAATGTGGCAGAACACAATGGACTCCAAAGTAGAGCACATAGAAATAATCTGCTTGACAACCACGACTAGTTGCCAATTCACATCCTCCAAATGTCACTTATTCAACATATCAATAACAACCTGAGAATTAGACTCACAAAAAAAATGCCTCCACCCAAGGCCAACCACATGCTCAATCGCCATAAGAATAGCATTAGCCTCCATAAGATTATTAGTTTGCAAACCACAATACATAGAAAATAAAAAAACAACTACTCCCAGGCTATCTCTACCAGTACCACCAACTTTAGCATGCCCAGGATTACCCCTAGACAACCCCTCTATATTTATTTTTAGCTCCCCTAGAGCAGGAAGACACCAAAAGCCATCACGAGCAACCCTCTCATGCCCACACCTACAATGCACTCTACAAAAATTACTCCTATCCCCTGCAACAAGACCTAGGGCATTAACTACACCCAAGTCCCCAGGATCAACTGACATAGACAAGTCACACTTTGTAGTAAAAGTCTCCTGTAGAGCCCCAAGGATTTGCCTCCAAAGTTGCCCCATGATCAATTTTTTATCCAAGAAAATCTGTCTAGTACGCTCCAACAAAATTTTCCAAACAATCAAACTAGGGACAATGCTCCAAGCAATTTTAAGAAAAGAGGTTGTGGCAGGAGATGATCCATGTCTCCTCTAAAAATCATCCAAAGAAGAGACATGGCAACATGGTAAGCTCCAAAGATTCCACTAGTCATGCTAGATATTTTTAACAAAAGAACAATGAAAAAAGAGACGTGAGAAGCATTCTTCATGCTGACCACACATAACACAAATGGAGGGGCCCTAGAACCCCCATTTCCAAAGATTGTCCCAAGTAAGACACTTACCTTGGCCCACAAACCAAGAGAAAAAATTACACTTAGGCCAAGAAAATTTATTCCAAACATGCTTCCACCAAGAAACCTCACAGCTCCCAAAGACCTATTTATCCAAAACCTGATAGCCAGAGGCAACCAAAAATTTACCTTTCAAATTAGGACCCCAAACTAGCACATCTCTCCCATGAAGAGAATTGCAAACATGATCCGATAGAATCTTAGCAAGCTCTTGGCGATCCTCCATCACACCACCAAAGGCCATTCCAAAGGGTCCTTCCACCTGGACACAGTAATCTGACCCAATGATTGTTGAGATTTGAAGTTAGCCACATGACACCAACCTGCCTCCTCAAAAATATGCACAAGTCTTGAAGGTGAGGATGATTAGACATAATGGGGTGGTTTCTATCCCATGAATCATTCTAGAAAAGAGCATCAAGACCCCCATTAAAAGTCCAAAAAATTCCCTGTTTAACTAGCGTGGTACCCCATTTGAGGGTACTCTAGATCATAGAACCTTTCTCCTCCATACTGAATCTTGCAATCTCCATACTCTCCACCACACCCAAATTTTTGAAGGTAAAAATTTTAGCCCACCACATATGTTGTTGTGAACACCAATGCCAATACAACTTAGTAGCCAAGGCCTACCCATTCAAATAAGTTCATTGTAGACCAAGTCCCCCCTCCTGCTTTGGCCTACAAACAACATCCCACTTCACCAAGCTCCATTTTCTATGAAGAAAGTTGCTAGACCACAAAAATGATGAGACAATCTCTTGAAATCTTTAATAAAACTTGATGGAGTAGAAAGAACAAAGCACCTATAAAGAGGGAGAGCTTGGACCACCAACTTTAGAAGAGTCACTCTACTTGTTGAAGAAAGCCACCTGCAAGTCCAATGACTAACCAATCTTTGAAACTTATCAAGAGTCTCTTGCCAAAACCTTATAGGGAGAGAACGAATGGAAAGAGGGATTCCAACATAGGAAAAAGGAAGTGAATCGATCTGGAATTGAAGAATACCTACTATTCTCCTTTGGATAGCCATAGGAGTATGGAAGAAGTAGATGAAAGACTTTCCCTCATTAATGTGCTTCCCAGAGGCCGCCAAGTAGTTGTCCAACATACTGTGTGAGTTGAGAGCCTCCTCAACCTTCGCCCTACCCATCAAGGCAGTATCATCTACAAACTAAAGATGAGATGAGGGGGAATATCATTTCCCCAAATCCAACCTTGAATCAAGCCACTAGCTACCTGAGCACGAATGAGCCTCCCCAAGCCTTCTGCAAGTAGGATGAATAAGTAGGGAGACAAAGGATCTCCTTGTCTGAGGCCTCTAGAAGCACCAAAAAACTCAGTGGGCTCACCATTGATAAGCACCAAAAAGGAGGAAGATGTAACACAACTCCTAACCCAATCAATCCAACCACCAACAAAACCAAAAGCTCCAAGAATCTTAAACAAAAAGTTCCATTTAACTCTATCATATGCTTTAGCCATGTCAAACTTGATAAACATAGATTTTTCTTTTGAGGATTCCATAGAATGGATGGTCTCAGCAGCAATAACAACACCATCCATGATCTGTCTACTAGCAACAAAGCCCCCTTGATCCTCAAAGATTAACCTGCCAAGCCAAGGTTTCAACCTTTCAACAATCAACTTAGTAATAATCTTATAAACAACAATACCTAACACAATAGGCCTAAAAAGATCCAAAGAAGTAGCCCCCTCCTTCTTTAGAATGAGAGCTAAAAAATTTGCATTCAGAGACATCAACATTTGTTTATTCATGAGGGATTCCTGAACAACCTCTAAGAGGTCCAACTTAACCACCTTCTAGAACTCCTCAAAGAATTCAATTGGGAATCCATCAGGCCTGGGGGCTTTACCTTTCTTCATCTGGAACACAACATTCTCAAGATTTGACAAGGTAATAGGAGAAAGCAACAATTCATTCATTTCATTAGACACCAGTTGCGGGATACACCCCAGAATCCTTGCTTCATCCTCCTCTACTGGAGGAAAATCCTTAGAAAATAATGTAGAGAAATACCAAATGCATTCAACAGAAATAGAAGCGGAAGAGGACAAAATTTCCCCATCAAATAGCAAGAGAGAAGAAATAACATTACCTTTCCTCTGATCTTTAACTGAGTTGTAAAAAAATGAAGTATTCCTATCACCAGCCTGAAGCCATTCAATATGGGATTTCTATTTCCAAAAAATTTCTTCTCTTAACTCCCATTCCTCTACCTCTTTTGTTGCAGCAACCTCTAATGAACTCCACTCTTCCGTGAGGCCTTGATCACAAATCTACCTGGTGATTAAGTCTAGGTTATCCCGAGCCTTCTATTTTTCATGAAACAAATTACCAAAATGTTTCCTATTCCATTTTTTCAACCTGTATTTAACATACTGAAGCCTCTTTGAGAAAGAGTACATAGCAGTGCCATAAGTTGGCTTCCCAAGATCCCACCAACCAGGAAGCAAATCATGAAGAGATTCATCCCTAAGCCACATGAGTTGGAACTTAAAAGTCTGTCTAACACAACATTAAGGCACTTCAGCCAAAAGCTTAATTGGCCAATGGTCAGAACCTCGACCATCCAATATTTAAGAACTAATCATCCACTTGTCCCCCATCCAAAATATGGACACCAAAAATCTATCTAATCTTTCTGAAATAAAAACATCTCTAGTTCTCCTATTAATCCAAGTAAAGACTCCATTAGCTAGCTTAATATCAACTAACCTCAAAAGAGCCATATTATCCTGCGAGAGCCTTGAGGAAGGCTCCAAACAAGCACTACCTCCTCTCTTCTCTTCTAAAGAAATGACAACATTAAAATCCCTAGCCAAGATCCAAGGTAGGTAAGGATCCAAAGACCTCACATATCTAACATGATCCCATAGCTGAGCTTTACCTTGGAAATCAATCAAAGCATATATATTAGAAAAAATAACTTTCTCCCTTGACTCCAGATGAGAAGCAACACAAGAAATCAAGCCCCTACAGGAGATCCACCAAATTGGACTAACTTTTTGAGGATCCCAAAGACAGGTGGTGCAGGAGCACCCAAAGGTTATCTCATAAGTTGTTTAGGACAGACTTGTCTTGGACAACGTAGCAAGTAAATTTTGTTCATTTGGAAGTAAGCCTTAATGGCATTTTGGATTGGATATTGATCATCTGATGAAGGTCATGTTGACCAATGATTAGGCCTAAGGTGTTTGCTAGTAAGGTTTTGACCTTTTAGGAGTTTAGGTGTTGTTTTTCAAATTTGGAAAATAATGCTCATTTAGAGTTTCAAGCGGCCAAGAGAGCCCATGAAAGTGATAACTGATTGAGCGACCCTATTTATGCATGGCTTCGACATTGGAGCAGGGTTGGAAGTTTTGTATTACTTTGAAGTTTTGTGAATTCAAGAGAAAACAGTGTATTTGTGTGCAAATTTTCTAATTTTTTCTTGAAGTGTTGTTTTAATGGTTTGAATAGAGCACTGTAGTTAGAGTAGGATGTAGTGTGATTAATTTACAAGCTTTGTGTGGCATTTAGATAGGTTCCTAATTCGTCTTCAACCTTCATTGTAAATAGTTTTGTTTCTACACTGTTGCTGGTCTGAACTAGACAGTCTGTAAAGAATGGAGTGCTAGCCCACTTTCCCACCATACAAATTGTACGGCCCTTTGGGAACAGTGACTAGACTCCATGTATGTACATATGGTAGGTTTTAGGGTTTGGAAAAAGATAGGAGCTGTTGGAAAAGTCTTGCCCTAGGCGAGCCAGGGAAGAGTCCAGCTAGGGAAGACCTAAGTGCAGAGCACTAAAATCGTAGGGGTGTTAACATTTTGTCAAATCATTGCTTTGAGAAGATAGATGAGTGTCTTTCCAATGCATATCATAGAGGAGGAAGCTCCATCAATCCATTTGATGTGAGTAAAGCTTAACAGTTTCAAAGCAGCCAGGAAAGGGCTAAAAAGACCTAATTTTGGCCATTTTCAGATTAGAGTGTTGTACGGACAGTTAAGACCTAAGACCTCAAAAATCTTTGAGAGGTGGGAAAATGAACTAGGAAACCCAAGAAAATATTTGGGTGTCCTTTGGAAAGTTTTGAATACTAACCTATTTTCTCAGAGAAGGAGGCCTAATTGGGGCTCCTAGGGCTAGTAGCCTTCAAAGACCTAAATGAGGGTTTGGTGGAAGCGACCAAGAAAAGAAGTCAGATGGACCTTCAAGAACCATAGTAGGATGAATTACAGTGATTAGAAATACCTCCACACCCATGAAAGGTTAAATTTAAGATTTTGGAGGAACATAGTCTTTAGGGTGGATTAAGGGCTAAGTGAAGAGTTACAAGTTTGCACCAAGGTGGACTTGGTAGGAAGAAGTATGTTGGTAGTTGGGGTTGGCAAGGCAAAACGAAGGGATCCTAAGCAAAGAAAGGTCCTATAGGTTGAATTGGTGGAAAGAGACACCAAGGAGGTCTTGCAAGCAAGACCTAGAGTAGGAATCAGTGAGTGATTCCTCCAACCCCTCCCTATCAGATTGGTATCAGAGCAAGAAAAATATTTGGGATTGACTTTTGTATGTCTGAGATTGAGTTTAGTGGTTCTACCATCATGGTGACAAATGGAGAATTGGCCAAGATGGTCGAAGGATAGGAGGAAGACAATAGGCTATTGAGGGAAAGAATAGACCAACTTGAGCAAGCATTGAATGATGTGTAGTTCGAAGGAAGGGTACCAAAGAAAGAAGAGGTTACAGAGGAAGATAAGATCCCTGAACCTAACCCTATTTTGAAAGAAGAGCCTTTCTTGAAAGCATTGAAGGATTTGAGTGGAAAAGCACTTGAAAGTATACCACTGTTTAGTGGGAAAATGGAAGCTGATCTAGTCATGGATTGGATAGAGGGAATGGAAAACCATTTTGAATGTGATGGAGTCACTGAAGCATAGAAGGTGAAGGTGGAAAATTCAAGATTAAGAGGTTCTCCCTTGACATGGTGGAAGTTCATTCAGACAAAGAGGGAAAAGGAAGGCAAGAAGCCTATTTCTACTTGGAAAGGTATGGGTGCAAAAGTGAGAGAAGCATACATGCCAGATGATTATGAAATATAGTTGCATAAGAAGAGACAGAGCTTGAGGCAAAGAGACCAAGATGTGAACACTTACACTAAGGAGTTCAAAAAACTTTGTATGAGGTCTAATGTTTCAGAAGATGAAAGTCTCAAGGTGGCTAGGTATCTTAATGGCTTGAAGTGGAACATCCAAGAGGAGATGACTCTTCTAATTCCTAAGACAATACACCAATGTTACCAATTAGCTATAAAGATTGAGGAAAGAAGCAAGAGGAAACAAGACCAAGCTTCTAAGAGTAGAGGCAAAGGTAGAGATCAAATAGGACATAGAGGTGGATATCAAGGTAGAGGGACTGAACAAAGAAATCAGGGAGAGTCTAAACTCACAAAGCATGGAAGTGAGACAACTTCTAGAGGAAGCTATGGAAGAGGTAGAGGACCTCAAGGAGGTTCAAATAGAGGGAGAGGAGCAGGTAGAAGTAGCTCATACTTTTCCACTATGAAGTGTTATAACTATGGTCAAGTAGGTCATCCAGCTTATAGGTGCCTGGAGAAAGCATCTTCTTCAAATACAGAAAAGGGAGTATCATATACTCAAGAAGACACTATGAGTGTCAAAACACCAAAGGTTAGTCACATTGAGTCAGAAATGGGGGAGAACTTGATGTTTAGCAGGGTTCTAATCAGACAACCAGTCAAAGTAGAACCAAAGCAAAGGAGAGCCTTATTCAGGGCAAGATGCAAAATACTTGGAAAGGTGTGTAAGGTTATAGTGGACTCAGGGTCTACTGACAACATAATCTCAGAGGAGGTAGTGATGAAATTGAAGTTGGAAAAGGTACCCCACACTAATCCCTACAAGGTCACATGGTTGAACAAAGGACAAAGTGTTCTTGTCAATGAACAAACAATGGTGGAGTTCTCCATTGGAGGGTACAAAGATAAGTTGATTTGTGATGTGTTACCCATGGATGCATGCCATATTCTATTAGGCAGACCATGGCAGTATGACAGAGGTGCCATCTATGATGGAAAAGCCAATACTATCTCATTCAAGAAGGAATGAAAGATATTCAAACTGCAGTCACTGTCAGATGAAGGATAGCCAAAGACCCCTAGTGTCTTGTTAAGTAGTGGCAAGGAGTTTGTCAACACTCTACAACAAGGAGGGGAAGGATATGTGGTCATGGTACAATCTAAAGAGGAAGATAAGACTGAGAAAATAGTCATACCAGAAGCAGTCCAAAAAGTTACTTGAGAAGTACAAGGACATAGTCAGTGATGGAACACCAACAACCTTACCTCCAAAGAGAGCCATCAGTCATCAAATTGACTTCATACCAGGGGCTTCATTACCAAAAAAGACAGCATACAAGCTTACACCAGATCATAACCTAGAAGTAGCTAGACAAGTGCAGGAGTTATTAGACCAAGGACTAATTAGGAAGAGCATCAGTCTGTGTGTAGTACCAGTGGTCTTAGCAACCAAGAAAAGTGGTAAGTGGAGACTATGCACTGATTCTAGGGCTATAAATAGAATTACAATCAGATATAGGTTCCCTATTCCTAGGATAGAGGATTTAATGGATTGTCTTGGAGGAGCTCAGTATTTCACCAAATTAGATCTCAAGAGTGGATACCATCATATCAGAATCAAAGAGGGGGATGAGTGGAATACATCCTTTAAGACAACTGATGGGTTGTATGAGTGGAGAGTGATGCCATTTGGCCTCTCAAATGCCCCTAGCACATTCATGAGGCTCATGAATGAGGTGCTTAAGGATTTCACAGGTATATTTGTAGTGGTATATCTTGATGATATACTCATTTTTAGTAAGACAGCAGAAGAACACCTAAAGCATGTGGAGTTGGTTCTTAGAAGATTGCAAGAAGAGAAGTTAGCCATCAACCTAGAGAAATGTGAGTTCTTCAAATAGGAGCTTGTGTATTTGGGGTTTGTAGTATCCCAAGGATCATTGAAGATGGATCCAAGCAAGGTGGAAGCTATCCTAAATTGGCCTACACCAACCACAGGGATAGAGGTAAGAAGTTTTCATGGATTGGCTCAATTTTATAGAAAATTCATAAGGAACTTTAGTGGTAGATGTGCACCAGTCCTAGATACAATCAAAGGTGGTTTAAAGACAATTTAAGTGGACTCAGGAAGCTGAGAAAGGTTTTGAGAAACTGAAACAAGAAGTGGCAACTCAACCTATACTTTTGTTACCTAGCTTTGACAAGTTGTTTACTATGGAATGTGATGCCAGTGGAGTTGCATTAGGAGTGCTAAGTCAAGAAGGGATTCCTATAGCATTCTTTAGTGAAAAGCTCAATGAAGCTAAGACAAAGTATTCTACCTATGACCTAGAACTATATGCTTTAGTTAAGTCACTTAGGAAGTGGAGGCATTACCTTCTACCCAAAGAGTTTGTTGTCTTTACTGACAATCAGGCACTTAGCTATATCAACACTCAAGAGAAGTTGAGTAACAGGCATTTGAAATGGATGGAATACATCCAAGCTTTTACTTTCACCATCAAGCACAAAAAGGGATAGTTGAAAAAGGTGGCAGATGCACTAAGCAGGAGATTGCTGACAATGCAAGAGATACAGATCAAGAGCATTTGGATAGAAAGTTTCAAGGATCTCTATGGGGAAGATGAAGACTTCTCAGAGGCCTACAAGGTATGTTCTAACTTTGAGAATCATTTTCATAGTCAATACTCAGAGTATAAATTGCAAAGTGGATTGTTATTCAAGGGGAATCAGTTGTGTTCCAAGAGGATCAATGAGAGAGAATCTCATCCAGGAAAAGCACAATGGTAGTCTTAGTGGTCATTTTGGTATCAACAAGACAATGGAACTAGTGCAGAGGTTGTATTACTGGACCAAGTTGCCAAGGAATGTCAAAAGGTATGTGGAGTAGTGTGTAGTTTGTATGAAGGCCAAAGGGGGAGCTAGTAATGCAGGTTTGTATCAACCTCTACCCATTCCCAATAGACCATGGGAATGTATTAGCATGGAATTTGTGGTAGGACTCCCTAAGACTAAGACAAGGTTTGATAGTGTCTATGTGGTGGTAGATAGATTTAGTAAGATGAGTCACTTTATCCCTTGCAAAACCACTCATGATGCTAGCTATATTGCTCACCTTTTCTTCAAAGAAATTGTAAGGATCCATGGATTTCCATTGAGTATTGTCTTAGATAGAGATGTGAAATTCATGAGTCATTTTTGGAAGACTCTATGGAGCAGACTAGGTACCAACCTATCTTTTGGATCAACTTGCCATCCTCAGACCAATGGGAAAAGAAAGGTGGTTAATAGGGTGTTAGGTAACCTTCTAAGATGACTAACTAAAGAGTATGGACAGACATGGGATTTGGTTATATCATAGGTTGAGTATGCATACAATGACAGTGTGAACCGGACCACAGGGAAGAGTCCTTTTGAAATAGTATATGGGATGCACCTAAGAGGTGTGTGTGAACTTAGAGACCTAGGAACTATGGAGCATAGGAGTGGCCATGCTAAAGATTTCTCTCAGACCATGAGGAGATTCAAGAGAAAGTGAAGAAGAAAATTACAGAGGCTACTCACAAGCTAAAAGTTAAGGTGGATATGTCTAGAAAAGATCTCCAATTTTCAGTAGGAGACTATGTCATGGTCCATCTCAACAAGTCTAGGTTGCAGAAAGGAACATCAACCAAGTTGCAGATGAAGAGAGTGGGACCATGTAAGGTGTTAGCCAAGTATGGAAAGAATGCTTATAAGGTGGAGCTACCTGCAGATTTAGGCATTTCACTAGTGTTTAATGTGGCTGATTTGATCAGATAGAAAGGACCAGTCACTGATTTGGATTAGAAAAGTATGGATGTCTTGAAGGATGTGAGTAGCATAGCCTTACCTCATAAAGACAAGCTGCAAGCAGAGAGTATCTTGGAATCCAGGGTGAAGAAGTATACCTGGTATAAGGAATACATGGAACATCTCATCAAGTGGAAGGACAAACCAGAATTTGAGGCTACATGGGTGGATGAAGCTCAATTCAAGAAGCAGGGTATTGATTTATCTCTGATCTCTCCCCACAATCCTTATTGTTTGACTGAGGGGGAGAATGGTGCAGGAGCACCCAAAGGTTATCTCATAAGTTGTGTACAATAGTCTTGTTTAGGACAAGATAGCAAGTAAATTTTGTTCATTTGGATGTAAGCCTTAATGGCATTTTGGATTGGATATTGATCATCTGATGAAGGTCATGTTGACCAATGATTAGGCCTAAGGTGTTTGCTAGTAAGGTTTTGACCTTTTAGGAGTTTAGGTGTTGTTTTTCAAATTTGGAAAATAATGCTCATTTAGAGTTTCAAGCGGCCAAGGAGATCCCATAACTGTTTTGAGACCCTCTTTAGGGGTGACCTTGGCATTGGAGTAGGGTTGGAAGTTTTGTATTACTTTGAAGTTTTGTGAATTCAAGGAAAAAAACATTGTGTTTATGTGCAAATTTTCTGATTTTTGCTTGAAGTGTTGTTTTAATGGATTGAATAGGTCACTAGAGTTAGATTAGGATGTAGTGTGATTAATTTGCAAGCTTTTTGTGGCATCTAGATGGGTTTCTAATTCATTTTCAGCCTTCATTGTAAATAGTTTTGTTTCTACATTGTTGCTAGTCTGAACCAGATAGTCTGCAAAGAATGGAGTGCTAGACCACTTTCCCAGCGTACAAACTGTACAGCCCTTTGGGAACAATGAATGGACTCCATGTATGTACATATGGTAGGTTTTAGGGTTTGGAAGAAGATAGGAACTATTGGAAGAGTCTTCCCCTAGGCGAGCCAGGGAAGAGTCCGGCTAGGGAAGACCTAAGTACAGGGCAATAAAATTGCAAGGGTGTTAACATTTTGGAAAATCATTGCTTGGAGAGGAAAGATGAGTGTCTTTCCAATGCATAGCATAAAGGAGGAAGCTCCATCAATCCATTTGATGTGAGCAAAGCTTAACAGTTTCAAAGTAGCCAGGAAAGGGCTAAAAAGACCTAATTTTGGCCATTTTTAGATTAGAGTGTTGTACGGATAGTTAAGACCTAAGACCTCAAAAATCTTTGAGAGGTGGGAAAATGAACTAGGAAACCCAAGAAAAGATTGGGGTGTCTTTTGGAAATTTTTGAATACTAACCTATTTTCCCAGAGAAGGAGGCCTAATTGGGGCTCCTAGGGCTAGTAGCCTTTAAAGACCTAAATGAGGGTTTGGTGGAAGCGACCAAGAAATGAAGTCAGAGGGACCTTCAAGAACCATAGTAGGATGAATTTCAGTCACTAGAAATACCTCCACACCCTTTCAAGGTTAAATTTAAGATTTTGGAGGAACATAGTCTTTAGGGTGGATTAAGGGCTAAGTGAAGAGTTACAAGTTTGCACCAAGGTGGACTTGGTAGGAAGAAGTATGTTGGTAGTTGGGGTTGGCAAGGAAAAACCAAGGGATCCTAAGCAAAGAAAGGTCCTATAGTTTGAAGTGGTGGAAAGAGATACCAAGGAGGTCTTGCAAGCAAGACCTAGAGCAGGACTCAGTGTGTGATTCCTCCAACCCCTCCCTATCAATAGGCCACTCCACCAGAGTTACCAAAAGCACCCACACATTGACATTGACCACATCCCCAAATCTTAGAAGCCACACATAACATAGTATCCACTGATAACTTAGTTTCCTACAGAAAAACCACATCAGGAGAATGAATTCGATGCAGATCTTGAAAAGCCTTTTGTCAAGGGATGTTATTCATACCCCTCACATTCCAAGAAAGAACTATCATCGTTGAGGTTGGGAGAAATGAGAATCAATAGTTTTCACCAAACAAACCTCAACCAATGTCTCTCCAGCTAGCTTCACCTTTTCTTGGTCCCTCTTACGACCAACCTTAACGAGTTTCTAAGGAATCCCCTTCTTAAAAGATTTTTGCTACACACCTAGGATAAAGGAAGAAGACTTATTCTTACCTAAATTAGGGCTACACTGTACCTCCGAGCTAACCTTAGTAGCACTAGAGGAGCCACCAGAATCTACAATCACCCCACCCCCCACACTTTGAGTCAGAGCTGAAGGAAATAGACCAGACACCATCTGAGGATCCCGATCACCAAGCTGATCCAATTCAGGGATCACTGAAGGCTGTACCTCAAACAACTCCTTAGTACTAGAACCAACCTCTACCTGCATGTCAACTGGAAACCCTTCCTCCTAAACTAACTCATCCAAAGTCCCAAATCTGTTGAAAGTTTCCCCTTCCTACCTATCCTTAAAAGGTCTCTTTTGACCTCGTCCACGATTGTGAGATTTGACTAGAACAAAACCATCTTTTTCCACTGCCACTCCCTGCATGGGAGCCTTACCCTTTTCCACCCTTGAATTAGATTAGGTACCCACATTACTTGCACCCCCTGTACCCCGAGGACACCTCCACTGTAGATTCCCATATTCATGACATAATCGACACTGGAAAGGCAACATTTCATAATCCAAAGGCTGAGTCTAGGAATTAGAGCCAACAATCAAATCAATCTAGAATCAGGCAGAGGTTGACTCAGATCAATCTCAACACAAACCCTCACATAAGAAAAGATCCTCTTATCCAAAGTATGTTGAGAAGGACCAATAGGCTTGCCTTGTAGTAAAGCAATCGATTGTAATATATTAGTTCTCTAGCATTCAAGCAGCAGTTGAGGAAGGTGAACCCAAATTGGGACCCTAGAAGGAAACTCTTCCACCAAATTAAATCCTGCATGCCATGGTTTTATGAAAAGACCTACTTGGTTATAAAAATAAGGCCCCCCCTTTGAATGCCCTATTTCAATCTAAAATGCATGAGAAATCTACCAGAAAGAAATTATTCCTAGTCAACAGAGCATCAAAGTCACCCTCCAAAGACCATGTCTTATGGATCCAAGTGTCCAGAAAAGAAAGAGAAACCCTCATCCCCATAAACTTACAAATGAAAACATGCTTACTGTAGTAATCCAGATATTCAGCTACTGCCTTCGACTGTATCACGAACACAGGACATACTTGAGCCTTTTCTTGGCATCCATTTATCTTTTACAATTTAAAGGCACTAGATCTTGTCAAACCCTCTCTAGAAAAATCCCCATAACCAACCTCCATCCTAGCAGCATCCCCCCTCGCCTCAACAATAGGTGCATTCATTGCCATTGAAACCCCCACCAAAAAAAAAACCTGCCAAGAAGCCCCCAAACCAAAACTAGCCTACCTCACAGCCTCCATAAGATTACATGCAAAAGAGAATAACAACAATAAACCCCACCCTACACTAGCAAACAACAAGAACTCCACCCAGCTAGCAAAAATGAAATAGAGTTCAAAGAAGCACCCACAGGAGAAAGAGATCGATGTCTGTGGACAGCCCCAACATTTGCACCAAGCTCCAACAGCTAACACCAAAGCAAAAATGTTTCAAACACCAACACTCAGAAGAAAGGAAACTCATGACAAGCCACCCCTCGCACCTACCTGCACCACACAAACACCCCTCCCGCACACATAGCCGCTAGAAGCACAAAACAGAACAAGCTAGGGTGCGGGTTCCCTAGCTTTGCCACATTCTGCTCCCAAGAACACCATCATCACCAGTGTGTCAACCTCAACATTCTACTACTTACATCAATTAAAGGGACAATTAATCTCAATTAACCAAATTAATTAATAAAACCCTAGATTAGAGTGAAAGTGTAAGAAAAACCTTTGCAACACCCTAAATAAGGTAGAATTAAGTACATTTTATTAAAAAGGGACCTATAATCAATATGAATGTGTACAACACATTACAACATTGAATCAAGGAAACATTAGGTTCATTTGTTGTTAATTATTTCCAAATGCAGGAAAAAGGGATACTTTTTCCATCAATAGATTTTTCCCCCACTCTAGTGAGAGTTTTCCCACATGTCAAACTCACACTAAAGTAGACATTCAAGAAACCTAATTATGTGAAAATAACAAAGATACATAGCCATACCCTATCAAAGGCCAAGAAAAACAAAGAAAAACAAAGGATCAAGCACAACCATTCCAACACAGTGTGGAATGTGGTTGTTTGTCCATAACTTGTGTGCTCACTTTGGGGTAGTGGAATTTAAGTCTTTCCATTAGGTGAGTTATCCCTATGAGTTGGAAAATGAGATAATCATATTAGCCTCCCATACCATACCGAAGTTATCCTCTTGACAACTTCGATAAGGCACCACAATTCTATGCTTCTAAATTCTTTTGAATGTTATGTCTATAAGTTCTTGTTAAAGGGTATTTTGATTTGTTCATGTAAGGTCTTCTTAGGAAATATCATGCCTAATGTCTCCAAGAGGGGATAAGTCAAAAAGTATCAAATCACCAATTATGGGATTCCTCTCGTTTTGCATCATCCCACCAAGGGAGATCGAAAGCTTAGAAATATCACACTCTTGGAGGAAATAAAACCCAATGAAACCACTAAGAAAAGGACACATCATAAGAAGAAAAAGAAAATCACACCATGAAATATGTTGAAAGATGTCATCGATGTATGCCCCTACTTTAAAGCGGTTGCTAACACCATTACTATGAGCAACTTCTTTAAAGTAGCCAATGTTTTCTCCTAATACATGAGATCTTCCCTCAAAAAATCCTATGCAATGTCATATGTTTCTAAAATAAAGCTATTCCATGAACAAGGAGGGAGGGGTTATCCCCAAAAATACATAAGGGATCTATGGATTTTGGGTTAGTATGTCTTTTCTACAATGCTATGTTAGAGCTCAAAATTGACATCATTCCCCAAATACTCATAGAATAGGAAGAATGACACAAAAAGAGTAAAAAAAAAGAAAAATCCTTTAGGTTCAACATAGAAGAGACCTAAATGTCTTAAAACCTTGCATCATCCCCAAAAGGAAAACACAAGAAAAATGAAAAATATAAAGGAAAAGCTTTAGGTTCAACATGGAAGAGACCTAAATGTCTTGACACCTTGTGTCATCCCCAAAAGGAAAACACAAGAAAAATGAAAAAGATAAAGCAAAAGCTTTAATGGCATAGAGAAGAAAGTAGGTACATATGGAGGAATGCATGAAAAGAGAAAGATAGATCAAACAAAACATCGTGGGGGATCACATTACGCACATGCAATCACATAAAGAAACATGAAAATGAAAAGGACTAGTAAGGAACATGCGAGTCAACCTAGAGTAGGTCGTTTGCATTCTAATCTCAGTCTATACAATAGAAGGAAAAAAAATAGCTAAAGGGACAATAAAAAGTGTCAAACTAGTGGAAGCACCAAGTTCAACACTCTTTTTAGGATATTTCTCATTTAAGTTCATAGAAGATGAAAAAAATGTATTCAATTCATTATGCACTTGTTCACCTATCTTGGAAATATCAATGTCATCATCTAGAATAATCACAATGGGAGGTCAAATGACAATGTCCATGGAATTTTCTTGTTTATGTTGTGGTGAGGATATAGAATCATCATGCATTGCTTTAGGTAAGTTTTGATTTTGATTCTCTATGTTGTTCTTGTCTCCTTTAGTTTGTAACATATGAGCAATAGTATGACATCTATGCCTATTCTCTCTAGCACTTCAATTTCATTTCAATCTATTGTCAATTTGTGTTTGTGTAAGAGTGGGTTTGTCAATCATATGTTTCTTCTCTTCCTTGGGAGGAACAAAAGAAACAACAAGAGGTTGTTCAACCACTTTCTCTCTAGCTTTGTACACTTGTTTGATTTTAGGAGGGACAATGGGATTGCTTTCATTATCCTACAGTCTCTTATAATAAATTGGAGGAGTAGTTATTATAGGTTGCTCTTGGATGTTTTTCAATTTAGTCATTTCTTTTTCAAGGATAGGTGTTTTAGTCATAGGTTGAGGCATGTTTCCAAGGGATAATTTTGCTATGCACTTTTCCTTGACCTTTTGATATGATTTGAAAAAGAAGTCCTCATGAGGTTTAATAGGTTCCATAGGCTCAGGGAAAAAGAAATGTAATGAAAAGTTCCCTCAAGAAGATGTAGGATTAAATCCACTATGATGCATAGTAAAGATATGATTGCCAAATGGAAAATTTAAGCATTTATGCACAATTGAAGGGATGAAATTCATGGAGTGAAGCAATGGATAGCCTAAATTCACATGAATTGGTTTGATTGTGGGATGATAGTGAATGAGACATTTAATATTTTTGGTCCAAATTTTAAAGGGAGATCTATCGAGTCGATCGTAGGACAAGCAAAACCATTATGCATCGTGATCCATGCTTTTGTTTTATCATATGTATCTTGATAGAGTTCATGCATAAATAGAAATTATTTAGTGATCACATTCTCTCCATAGATGGGATCAATTAATATCCCATTAGTGGGCTTATCATTGATTCAACCAACTATGTAAAAAGGACCATCAAGAGCACATTTAAGTATATCATTTTGTGAGAAAGCAATATCAAGAGGCTTTTTAGATGATCCCTTATGAGGTCTAGCTTTGATAAATGCTACCATTTTAATCAGTTGTTCTTCATTGCCATATTTTATGTTTTCATCATTTGTGTCAATATTCATCACATCATTCTTTGTTTCACTGGCTTTGAGAAATGAAATAGTGTTCTTCGACATGGGGTTGGTAAAGATTTGTAAATTTTGGTTAGGAGGGGCTATAGACTTATTACCTTGATCATTCACACCTCCGATTTGAAGTTGATTATTGTAAATAAGGTCTTGCACAAGATGTTTAAGATGCTTACAATATTTTGTACCATGTCCATTTTGTTGATGATAATGGAAATATGAGTTTCATTGAAAGCCTGCAAGAAATAGTATATCAGGATCATGCTATTTAACATGAGGTAAGGTAAGCATATTATTTTATATAAGTTGCAACATGATATTATGAAGGGTATCGGCTAGAGGAGTGAACTCTCTATTCTTATCTGTTAAAGAATTTTTCATCTTTATAGAAGCCACTTGGTTATTGGTTTTTTGACTTGGTTGAGGGGAATTCAGCTGTAAAAATTCCTTATTCTAGTTTATTTGGATTTTTTTTTTTAAGTTGGTAATAAACATTCATTGAAGGTTGGAATCAAGAATCTTAATATTTACTTGTGAATAAAGCATTTGGTATCTTGCTATGAAATTAATCACTTTCTCATCATCTTTTTTTTGCATGTCATTAAATCAACAAGGGTCATCTTAGGACCCATGTGATTATGGAAGTGGTTCTAAAAGGAATCAAAAAGTTCATTGAATGAACCAATTTAAATATTCAGTACAAATGAGAACCACTCTAAAGTAGTATCCTTGAAGGACCTAAGAAATAAATTAGCCAAAAGTTTGTTTTAAAATATGAAATCACCACACAAGGCTATAAACATGGAAACATGGCTAAATATAGGATCTCCATTCCCACCATATTTATTGAATTGTGGAACTTCTATACCTTGTGGAATTTGTGCTCTTAATATCTCAAAGGATAACATATTGGTTTTAATATATTGCAAAGGTTGACCATTGTTTTTTTGTTGTAATGTTGCAACTTGTTGTTGAAGGGATTTCATAGTTTGCAAAATTGAGTTAAGGAAAGTATCAGTGTGATTTTAAGATGGAGGGGAATAAGGTGGAGTAGTGTATGTATGTGGAGGGAAAGTGAATTGTAAGTTGGTGAAGGTGGATGTTTGAGTAGTTATTGTATTTGAATGCACAAAGCTAGAAGGATTCCCTACGAGAATACCTAAGGAAGTGTACATAATTCTAGTGGGTATGATTGTTGTGGTAGGTTGAAAGATTGTAGTAGGTTGAAATTTTGCGGTAGGTTGAAATTTTGTGGTATGTTGAAGGGTTGTGCAAGGTTTAAGGGTTATTCTAGGTTAAATGGTGGTGGTAGGTTGAGCATTAGTATATGTATAAATGGACATTGGTATTGTAGAAGATGGAATGGAAGTTCCACCTTTTCTTTGAGTACACCTCAAAATCTTGAGTATAAGTTGTGGTGGTATGGATGGTGCTATTAACATTAAGAACATTGGTTTTAGGAGGTGGAGTCATGGGAAATGAAGTATGCAAACTATGAGCCATAGAGGATTGATTATCAACAAGTATCAGAAAGAAAACTAGACAACCCAAGATCCATGGTGAGTGAGATATCGCCGGATGAAATGAGCCTTGAACTACATCTTACAATAGTATTACTAATAGGACACCAATTTTTAAATCTCATACAAGTTTTACAAACTTAGTGTGCAAACCAAAAATGGAAAGAGGCAATGTAATGACCTAGAATGAAATGCACTTTTTAGATTCTAAGCAATGCAATTTATTGATTACACAATGCAAGAAACTAAAAATGAAAATTTTTAAATGCAATTTTGAATTTTTGACAATGCACTCAATGAAGAAAATTAAGCTAGATTTAATGAATTTAATGAAATAGAATATCAGAAAACTAAGAAAGAAATGTAACAACAAATAGATGCCAAAAATAGAGATTTGAGATTCTAGAAAATTCAAATCAACATCTGATCAAGGACTCATTCTCCTTTAGTGGTGAATAGGTCCTAGATGAGGGTTTTTGAAATGTTTTTTTACTGATATTTAAGTGTTTTTCAATGAGTTTCAGATGCTAGAAAATGCAGTTCAAATCTAATCAGGGAATCATTCACCCCAAGTGGTGAATGGGTCATAGATTAGGGTTTTTCAACTATTTTTTATTGATTTTTAAGCTTTTTTCAATGTGTTTCAGTTTCAGGTCTATAATAGTAACCTTTAGTTTCAAATTTTTACAAATGTACTATGAAATGAAATTTGAAAAGGTAATGAAATGATGATTGCAAAGACCTAGTTTGAAATACAATTTTGTTTTTATTTTCAAATGCAAATTTATAAGATCTAAATGATATGCAAAATGACTTATTTGTTTTTGTATTTTTTAGATTTAAGGAATGCAAAACCATGCAATTATAAGACCATAGATGAGATGAAATTTTGAATGAAAAGTAGGAAACCCTAAATGATATCTAATTCAATGCAAATGAATGCAATAACGAACCTAGGATGAGAATAAAGGATCCAAGATTAGAAAATTATAATATTCAATAAGTTAGGTTCACCATAATGAAACACCAAAATCAATGCACAAGATGATGAATCACAATTTTTCTAAGGGATGTTTCACTACATTATGAGGGCTAAAATGCCTAAATAAAAATCATAAATTGATCCTAATTATTATAGCAACAATGAGGGAAGTTTTGAGACGTTAAAACAATGTGTACCTTGTTGAAAACTTGTTTTTAGGTCTCCTGAAGAGTCATTTTCCTTTAGTGGTGAATGAGTCCCTATTAGGGTTTCTGAAAACTAAGATCTCAGTTTTGTTCCTCGATGTCTACACTTCTAGCTCCTTGATGCTCAACTCTTGAAAATATAAAATGAATTATGTAGCCTTTTTTTGTGTTCTTGTAATATATATGACAACTTTACAACTTGACAAATTTGACAATTTTTCTTCAATCTTGTTCTCCACTTGATCTTCAACCTAGAAACCTACAAACACACATCTAAGAGGAGAAAAGCTTGATGATTTCTAGGGAATAAGGGTTTTCCTTGGTCAAACCCCATTTATGTAATTAAACCTTATGATGGAATAATGAAATAGAAGAATGAAACATGAAACATGCAATAATGATACCTTGGATGATGTCTTCGAATATAGATCTGAAAACTAAAATGAAGTGGCCATGTAGAATGTAGATCTAGACCTTGAATTGAATGTCAAACAATGCTTGCAAATTTTTCTTTAATAATACTTCAACACACATTAGCTCAACAACATGTTTGATACACTATACCTTTGACATAATGATATAACCTTGAATTGCTACAATAAAACTTTGATAATATTCCTTTGAATTCCTTTGAAATGCTCTATAATTCTCTTTCTTTTGATCTCATGAAGTCACATAGAATTTCTTAGATTGCTTAGATGAAACTATGTGAATTAACCTTATAATATTTATACTAAATCTAAAGAATAACCCCAAAATTCAAATAATCCAAGACAAGATCAAATTTAGGATTCAAAATCACTAAAATTCTATAAAAAATTAAATTCAAAAAGGAATTCCCTAGGCAAGGAGGACCCATTCACCACCTTGGGTGAATGGGTCCTAACATAATTTTCTAGGAACTAGCTTTAGGGAGGTGAAATGACATAAAAAGCCCACCTCAAATATGCCAAAAAAGGGGTGTCCTAGTTTAGGAGGACCCATTCACCCTGGGTGAATGGGTCCTATTAGAGTTTTCTAGGACTCCAAATTTTCCAATGTAAATGCTATGCAATATCATTAATTGGGTGTCAGGATAGATCCTTGAAAATTATAATTAATAAAGGCTTAGATTTGAATTAAAGGGCCAATTAAGCTCAATTAACCACAATTAATTAATAAAGCCCCAGATTAGTGTGAAAGTGTAAGAAAACACTTTACAACACCCTAAATAATGCACAATTAAGTACATTTTATTAAAAAGGTCCCTAGACTCAATGTGAATGTGTACAACACATTACAACATTAAATCAAGGAATCATTAGGTTCATTTGTTGTTAATTATTTCTAAATGTAGGAAAAAGGAATACTTTTTCTATTAATAAAAATAACACAAAGGGAACCTATTAGGAAAATATAATCCATGCTTGATCATATTATCTTTGATAAAATTATGTAATTATTGGCATGTCCCATCTAAAAAAAATATTTTAGGTATTATTCTATCATTCCTAACAATTCTAAAATTAAATTGTGAGGCTAGTTAAAATTGTGATCAAAGAGTATCTAATGTCAACATATAGCTTCTAGAAGAATGAGTAGTCCAAATGAATTAATCATCTCTTAAGGGATGAAGGGAATTAAAATAGTTCACATGATCTTGAAAGGAACCAATAATATTTGAAATATCACTTCTATGTCTAAAATAATCTTTGAAATTCTTCCATTTGATAATGGAGTCTTGATGTTAAATATAACTTTCAACAATATACCCAAAACATCTAAAGAAAATATCCATTAATTGAGAAAATTTTTGATGATAAAAGAGAGGTGAGTTACCAAGCCAAGGATTAGTCCAAAGACTATTTCAAAAAATGAATACATGAGGAAGACTAGTATCACTTAGGAGGCACTTCATATCTTTAATATGAAGGTATTTAGTCTTAACCATTAAATATCAATACTTATAACTATTTAAAATTTCCATTCCACATTTTTAAGAAAGGATTTAATAAAATTTTGAATAATTCTTAGACCTGGACTTGCATTTCTTTTATTTTTGTAGATTTATCTTAGCATACCAAATACTTAACCTCTTTATTTCCTCTATTGATGTCCAAAAAGATTTTTTTAAATTTACTCAATAAAATAAACCATACTCTTGGGAATCTTAAATAATTAAAATTAGTAAACATGAATATTTATCAAATAGGCCTTTAGGATTTGATATTTCCCATCTTGAAAAATAAGTTTTCCTTTCCTATTGGAGTTGATAGTGAACCCTCATAGCTTTGAGTGAACCTCTACAACAAAAAATGCCTATCACAAACAAGAGATCAAAGATTGAATCCACAAAAGAATATGATATGCCTTCTATATTGAATGGATAAATGTGAATTATAATTACAATGAATGTGCATGCTTATAAAATCATAAAAAAGAAAACCCTAGATGAGGATTGAAATAGATTGTGACAAGTGTGTTAATCTCATGCAATGATATAACATGGCCTATAATTATCTCAATCTAGAGTAAACAAAAAATTACTCCTAAGTTTATCTTTTAAGTGAATAAAGTAATAAGGGAATTAATAATTAATTATCAAATGATTATCCTAATTACTCCAACACCCCTTAAGATCAAATTAGGGAGAATCTATAAAACCCTGATGTAGAATGCAATGGGATTCATGGATGGGTCCTAGATATAATTTTTAATGAGGTGACAATGTACAAATAAATGAATGTATCATAACTAGAGAAAAGGAGAAAACCACATTAGAAAAACTCCTCTCCAAAAGAGAAAAATAAAAAAATACACTAGTGAAAGAAGGATAGAAGGAGGACTCAATGTGACCCCCCAAGGACTGCTTCTATCACACAAGTGCAATAGGTGTCCCCCAAATAGGAGAGAGAAAATGAGGATATAAATACCCCCATAAACAATTAGTTATTGTGCCAATGATGAATGCCTAAATAAAGAATATGAACTACTACCTACAAGCAACATTTCTCCCATTTAGAAGAAATCGATCTAATGGTGATTGGAGAAGCCAATCCAAAAATATAAGTGAATTAGGAATCCAAATCCAAATGATGTGTGCCTCTGAAAAGTGTTCACATGTCCACATGTCCACATGTCAAAAATAAATGATTTCAATCTAGAATCTTGTGAAGAATGATGTAGAACAAGCTACAGAGGCAATGAAGATGGTGGTGGGCTAATAGCAGTGATGTGGCTATCAACAAAGAGGAGAAGAATATTGAATCAAAATAATACTCTAAATTTCCAATATAGGACTCCACAAACGATGATGATATGTTTGCAAGATATAAATCCCAAGTAGTTATTTTTGGAAGATGTATGCCTTGCTACATTGAACCAATAGGGGCCAAATATGTGGCAATGTCAAATTGATCAAGAATAATAGAACATGATGATGTAGTCTCGATCTAAAGAATGGGAATATGAAGGAAAGTATTTGAACCATTAGAACATGCAAGACTTGTGATATACTCAAGCTCCTCTAAAGTATCATCATCAAAGGGTATGGAATTTGAATCTGCAAGATGAATGAGATAATTTATAATAGGATCCTTTGGGTATGGAGAGATATGATGGTCTCCATGGATCTCCCAAAAATAAGTACAAAGTGTATGGGGACAATCAATGTTCGATACATCATACATAGTGTCAAGAGCAACACTAAAACATATTATCCCTACAATATGATCTCAAATGATTCTCCATGCTGATAAAATTCCTAATGTTTCTGGCGTAGGTATGAGTCCATATTGATAAGGAAAAATATCAAGAAACTTGAGATTTTCAAGGATTTCATTTTGCCAAGAATCATAATTATCCTTTTCTATGTTGATCACAAAAAGATGAACAAAAAACCAATGATAGCTCCTCAAATGATAAAATTAAAGACTAAAAACCTTAGTACATATAAATTAGATCAAATTATGTCATGAAATGCAAATAGATCATTTCTAGGTGCCAAGATGTCCACCTAATTAAGAAAATTGTGAAATCATTAAAAAAAAAAAAATGTACTTGGGGTAGGTTCTAGAAAAACTGTATGAATGGATCTAGAAAGTATTGAAATGCCTTTCCAACACCACTAGAATTGTGAAAATTGGATATCCCAAAAATATGTTATGATCTCAGAAGCACAAAATAAATATTTGAATTTAACTAAGAATAATAGGAACTAGAAAAAAATTATGATAATGAAACCTTCACCACTAGAAAGTAAATGGAACCATCTTTTCGATGATATCTCATTTTCTTGATTTTGACATCATATGCCCAAGTTATGCCAAAAAAAAATGCCTCTAAGGAAAATAGGGGCTAGGAGGGGGGCAAGGAGAGGTTATATGGTTGATGTGGTGCTAATGTCAACATGATGTTAGGAAAATTTTCCTAGAATATTCCCATGGTAAAAAAAACGTGACTATTTTCTTGAAATTTTGATTCAACCGAAATATGCCTCATCAAAATCTAGAGGGAATATTCCCTTGGGTGGTTGGTTGTCGAAATCTTGTGGAGGGTGTTGGGAGTGTATAGATGGTCGATTGAATAACTGGTAGATTGTCATCTTCAAGAGTGAAGTTTTGGGAAATAGGTGTAGCCCTACTACTACTGGAGAATGGGTTTGATGGGGTACAATTGTGCAACACATGCAAGGTATGGACCTTGCTACTTGCACTATAATTTGTTTTATTTTCTTTGTCTTTGAGATTTTTGTATTTAAGGAATTTTTCTAGAAAAAATCAAGAAAAATATTGAATAAAAACTAAAAATATAATTGAAGCCCTTGCTTGTGCATGCATGCCAATAATGAATTCCTACAGGGTGGTATAGGGTTTGTAAAACCATACAAATTCCTAAATTCAAAGGCCTTACTACTATATTTTTCTTTTTTTCAACTTCACCAAATTTGATCAAACAATAGGCATTCTTAGGGTTTTTGATCATTCTAGGCATAACGATAATGCTCATTTCACCCTAGGATGAGTTAATTTTCCCTCAAGGACAAATCGCTCATAATTCACACATAAAGTCACATATATGGCACTCTAATACCATCTTGGAGTTGATAGTGAACCTCATATCTCCCAATGATCCTCTATAACCAAAATGCCTATCACAAATGAGAAATTAAAGAAATGATCTTATGTTATGCAGCCTTGATAGAGATTGATCTAGAAAAGAAACTAATATGTGCAATGTATTAATCTAAATAGATTTTGAATTATAATTACAATGAATTTGCTTGCTTATAATAGTATAAAAATGAAAACCCTAGACAAGGATTGCAATAGATTGTGACAAGTGTATTAATCTTATGGAATGAGACATCATGACCTATAATTAGCCCAATCTAACAAATAAAAAATCACTCCTAAGTTTAGCTTAAGTGAATAAAGTAATAAGGGACTTGATAATTAATTAATGAATAATTAATTATCAAATTATTATCCTTATTACTCCAACATTTCCAACCAACGAAATGTTGCTAGAGTCTTTAAAAAATATCATACTAGTAGGGAGTTCAAATTTATCACATCTACTATTTTTAACTATCTTATGTTGGAGATTGGTATCAATGTTGAAACATAAAAAAATCATTTATTATAGATAATGTACTATCTAGATGCTTCAACATATTGACTTATAAGCCCTTTCAATAACTTATCTTCAACAATATAACCAATTCTAAAAAGAATTATACCATCTGCAAACTATTGATGAGATGAAGTAGAAAATAAGGAAGAATACCTAAATCACACAAAGGCTTGAGAAGGAATAAGATTAAAAATATTTCAATTAATGACTTCAACAACCAAACTAAAAAGATAAGAGGATATAGAGTTTTCTTTCAAAGCCCCCTACCATTGCTAAAGAAAAAATTGAGGAAACCCATTCCTAATAACTAAATACTTGGGGGTGGGTATGTGCATGATCATGATGTGCCAAAAAGTGGCAATATGATGGGTATGTGTAGGGTATGCAGCTGGCGACCTTTTTTTTACCCAAAATTGATGAAATGAAAAGGGTTTTTAAAGAAGATTCTTAGCTTTCCACCAATATAAATTATGCTTTACTTTGAATTTAATAAATTATTATTATTATTTTTTTTCTATTTGAATTACAACTAAAGTCCTAATTGATAGGTTGATTGAAAAACAACTATATCTTTAAAAGCGGTATCACATTTTTGAATCTGAAACATGCATCACATTCTATGCTTCACATAATATAGGATTAAAAAAATGAATTTTCATGAAGTTTTGACCTAGTTAAGGTGGTCAGACATACAAGTTTTTTATATTTTTAAAAGTTGTAATAAAAATTCATAATTAATTATTTACTTAAAATTTATTTAAAAAAATATGCATCACATCGGGACATGAGTCCTCTACTTATATCTAAAATCTTATAAAAAAATATTATAATTTTATTGTGGTTAGGGTGGTTAGACATACACCTACTTCTTATTTTCTTTGAAATTTAAGTATCTTTGCATTGAAATTTCAAAATTTCACCAAATAGATTTTTTTTTTAAATAAACCTAGTAGTTTAGAAACTACATTCAATTTTCTATAGATTCTATTCTTACATATTTTTGAAATGATATAGATAGCTTGTTCAAATTTTTAAATCAAGTTGCCTAACTCTAATTTTTTTGAATTTTTTGCCACTTAAGGGCCTTTTTTTTCCATGATGGTCTTGCACATACCCGGGTATAAATACTCAATTAATTTGAGAAAATAGTCTCTGAAACCATATTTGTACAATATATCATAAATATAATACCAACATAGTTTTTTGTAATCCTTAGAGATATCTAGGTTAAAAACATGTCATGTTTTATATTATCCTCCATGGAGTGAGTTATTTTATGGGTAGAAAGAACAAAATCAATAATGTTTTTTCTAGGAACAAAACTATTTTAGTTATAAGGAATAAGTTAGTGCAAAAAGGACTTAATTATGGAAAAAACAAAAGTTTGAAGAATACTTTTTAAATGGTATTAAAAGGATAATAGGTTTAAAATAATTCATATAAATAAACTCCTTTTTATTAGGAACTATAACTATGAAAGTATTGTTAAACTATTTGAATAACTTTGTAGATCTCAAGAAGTCTCTAGTAGAAAAAGTAACATTCCTCTCTACAATATCTCAAAACTTTTTAAAAAATCATGGTGGAAACTAGCTAGGATATGGGTTTTATAGGGTCTAAAAGAAAATACAAAATCCTTAAATTCCTCCTAAGAAATAGGCTTGATCATTTCCTCATTATCAACTTCAGTGAGAACAGAAGGGATAACACTTAATAGTTGATCTAGAGTACTATAATTGTTAAAATTTTCCTAAAGATATTCTCTAAAAAAATTAATATTAGTATCAAAAAAATTCTCCTCTAAATTAATATTTTTTTCAAATCCATCAATCAACTTGGAAATAATGTTCATCTTATGGGTATGTGCAGGATCATGATGGGCCATAAAGTGGCAATATGATGGGTATGTGGCTGATGACTTTTTTTTTAACCCAAAATTGATGAAATGAAAAGGGTTTTTAAAGGAGATTCCCAATTTTCCACCAATATAAATTATGCTTTACTTTTAATTTAATAAGTAATTATTATTTATTTTCTATTCAAATTATGACTAAAGTCTGATTGATAGATTGATTGAAAACATCTATAGCTTTAAATGGTATCATATTTTTGAATCCAAAACATGCATCACATTCTATGCTTCACATACTATAGGATTAAAAAAGAAAAATTGAATTTCATGAATTTTGACCAAGTTAAGGTGGTATTGACATTTTTTATATTTTTTAAAAGTTGTAATAAAAAAAATCATAATTAATTATTTACTTGGAAAAAAATTACAAAAAAATATGCATCACATCAGGACATAAGTCCTCTACTTATATCTAAAAATTTAATAAAAAAATATTATCATTTATTGTGGTTAGGGTGGTCGGACAAACACCTACTTCTTATTTTCTCCTTGAAATTTAAGTACTACTGCATTGAAATTTCCAATTTTCACCAAATAGATTTAAAAAATACAAAAACCTAGTAGTTTAGAAACTACATTCAATTTTCTATAGATTCTATTTTTACATATTTTTGAAATAATATAGATAACTTATTCAAATTTTTACATCAAGTTGCCTAACTCTGATTTTTTTTATTTTTTTGCCACTTAAGGGCCTGTTTTTTCCATGATGATCTTGCACATACCCTTATTTTTTCAAAGAGTTGAATAATAAAATAACTTAGTGTTTCTATCCCCTCAATAATCCATTGAATGTGAGATTTTTCCTTCTAGAAAACTTATTCCCTCAATAGAAGCTTATGGTCATCTACCCTCAAGTTTTCCCCTCTTGAAAAATATGTTGATCATTCTAACTAGAGGCTATTTTATCCTAAACCTCTTTTATATTAAGAAATTTTGTTTCCTTCAAATTGAAGATATTCCAAAAATTAATCATGTTCCACCCTTTAACTTTATTTTTAACAACTTTAATTTTTTTGGCTAAAGGAAAAATAGAGGATCCCTTAAAATGAGCATTCCAAAATTTCTCTACTTGGTGATAGAAATATGAATGTGAACCACACATAATTTTATATCTGAAAGGACAAGGACCTATTCTTTGTTGAGTTATCCAATTAAGAATGAAGGGATTATGATCAAAACCTACTCTCTCAAGAGTAGAAAGGTGAAGGTTCTCAATAATATTCCAATAATTGGAAATGAGAAAATAATTCAATTTATTTTGGATTATATTATTCCCATTCATCTATCTAAAAAAGTAAAATGGTAACTGGTTAAGTCAACACCAACAAGGACAATATTATTCAAAAAGTCACCAAGATCAACCAAACTATTACAAGAGTCATCTAATTCTCCAATTTCCTTTGAACAAACAAACAAGAGTTAAAATATATAACAACTTTCCATTTATGATTAGGAAGGATGTGTAATGACTAACATATTCTCCCATTGTAGTTTTCTATAAAATTTAGAGTTGGGAGAAAAAATATTGCTAAGCATCCATTCTTCCTTAGTCAACACATTACAAAAAAATATCATAAGATATTTTCTAGTAAAATTGATCAACTAGCCAAGAAATAGAGAAGGGTGTCACATAGTAACAATATTGAGTACTTAGCCACAATTTAGGAGAAACATGAAAAATTATAGGATCAATCATCTACACCTCCTAAATTAGAAAAATACTAGCTCTATTGTCAATTTAATAAATTTTTTTTTTTTTTTTAAGTTCTTATTGAAACCATTAAGTCCCCTAATATTATATGAAACAATTCTCATGTTAAATTTTTTTCTTTAAGCTATATTCCAGAAACCATCTCAAACCTATTTCATTCAAAAATTTATTAGTCTATAGACTTTCAAAAAATCCTTTTCAAAGAGTGCCAATGGAAGCCAACGGTCGTTTGGGAGTGCTGGTGGAAGGGAGGGTTTCTTTGGCTCTATCTTTGGGGAAGCTAAATTAGGATAGATCTAGTGGCTTGTGGATTAATGGAGTGAGTGGTGGAAAGACCGTTAGCTAGGGGAATGGACCAATGACTATCGTGAACTCATTCAACTAGAACAGGGATGTCTGTAGGCTGCAGGGTGATGTTCAGTCGATGGGAAAAGTCCTAAGGAATGGGGATGTGGACACACAGGTGGCGGGCAATGAGGAATTAGTTAATAATTTGCAGACTCAAGGAAATGAGGAGAACCAAATAGGGCCCTCTCAGGTGTTAAAATAATCTTACAAAGTAGCGATAGGTAAGGGTGGAGAAGATGTTCATTCCTCATCTAAATCAATCACCATGGAACTAGATGAGGAGTTGCATCAAGAAGCATCTTTCAATGAAAAAGTCTTTTCTGGGTTGGGTTCGATCGAGAGATTTAGGGGTTTTTGGCCTAGCCTGAATGATCTAAATCAATGGATTTCTAGCCATTGGAAGCATATTCTCGAGTGGTATGTTCAAATCTATCCCATAGAAAAAGGCTTATTTATTGTCATTTTTGAAAAGGAACAAGATAGAAATAGGATCCTATGTGAATTCCATTGGGATTGGGAAGAAAAACATGCATTAATGTTAAAGTCGTGGTACCCAACTTTTAACCCAACTACTAAAGTGTTTGAGAGGGCTCCTGTTTAGGTAAGGCTTCCTAACTTTCCTTTACATCTTTGGTTTGATTCATGTCTGGAAGTTGTAGGGAAATCCCTAGGAAGCTTTTTAATGGTGGATGAGGGCTCTTCAAATATGCTACACTTGACTTATGCTTGTATTTTGGTAGAGATGGATGTAAGGTGCCTCTAGAGGAAATTTAGATAAAAACTTTGAAGGGATGTTGGGTGCAGCCCCTAGATTATGAAGGGGTACCCTTTAGGTGCAAAATTTGTTACAGGACTGAGCATGTGGCTGTCCAATGTGTTAAAAAGAGAACAAAAAAATCTTCTTCTTGGTGGAAGGAAGTGGCTCCCCATCACTACACAGTGGAGAAACAGGTGGAGAAACAAGAGAGCTTGCAGTTGAAATATAGAGAAGAGGAAGGATGGATTCTCGAGTCACCAAATAAAGATGGGAAATTTTCAATGAATCGGGTTAGAGGGGAGGAACAACAATAGCCAAATGTTGTCTCAACATAGGAAGGGAGCCTAGTTGGGAATAATGAAAATGATGGTGTGAATGGAGGTGAAAAAGAGCTAAGCTCCAAAAATGGGACCACTACACCAGATTGTCAAGAAAAGAAAGGTGTGGTGAGGCCACAAGAGAAAGATGTTGGGAAATGAAAGGTGGATGATCAAAGCCAGCAATCAGTCAACAAGGGGATGAAGGCCTAGAATAGTTGGTGCACTAATTCATTGGATTAGAAAAAGGAGGTTGCAAGGGTGGAGGACAGTTGGAAAACAGTCAAGGGGAAGAAAGCTAAGAAGGAAGAGAAGAAATCCTTTGAAATGGTCCTCTGATCGTAGACTAAAGGAAGATCAAATAATGTTTCAAATGCTTAACCTGTTAATAGGTTCTACTAATGTTGTTGACTTAAAGCCTTTTTGTCCAATGTCGGGAAGCTTCATTGGTAATCTTGGAATTGTTTGATGCAAATATTGGGGGTAGAATTAGTGGTTTTTTAGGAATTGTTGGGGCTTGGAAGGGATTTTAATTGATGATGTAATGAGAATAGCCTTGTAATTTGTTATTTTTATTATAAATCAAATCAAATTTGTTACCAACCAAAAAAAAACCATCCTTCTTCAAAAAATAATAAGGGTTTATGCCAACATAAAGAGATAAAAAAATCATCTTAAAATACATCTAAACTACAAATAAAACTCCATTAAACATGAATCTACCAAAGGGGATAAGGAAAATGTAGCAACATAAATTATTTTTGAATGATTTTTTAAAATAAAAAAATCTAAGCACAACTTTCTTAGAAGGGATAAAAAGCCCTTGAATCCTTACCTTGAGATTCATTTATAAATTTTCTTGAAGGCTGAAAGCTCTAGGGTTCTTTGTTTTCAAATAGGAATCTCTTTTGTTACGTCTTTGGATTTTATCTCCCTTTGAGAGGGTCTACCCACCTTATTATCTATTCCTATATCAACTTTATTTTTACCCTCCTCTTTTATTTCTCTTTTATTTTCATTGAATCCAATACTTTCCCCCAGGAGACAAAACTTCCCAAATTGATTAAGACATGTAATTATTGTCTTTAATGAATATCTCATTATTAAGGGTAGTAGTAACTATACACTAGCTTTGATTTTTGTTTTCAATTATCCTTTCTATTTTCTACTCTTTAATATATTTCAAAAGGGTAACATCTAGATTATCAACCTTATTTGGTCCAATATTGACCCATTTATTCACATCCTCATTGGAATGGTCAAAAAATATGAATTTATTCTTAAACTAATTGGCCTTCTATTATTCCCCCCTCTTCCCTAGGCAGACCTTCTTCCAAGCCTTCAACGATAGAAATATTCATACTACTATATTTATGTTTTTCTTCTCTTTCAAGGGGAATATCTATATTATTTAGAATATATTTCTCAAAAGGATGCCCTTTATCAAAAAACACATTATCCTCCTCCATGAAATTATTTTTATAGAACCTTCATTTCTTGGAGTATGATTTTGGCACTTGTTAATTAGATTTCTAAATATAACATCACAATTTTTACAAAAATGGTTATTGTTTTCTTAAACAAACTACTATTTCCATTGTGAAAATTTTGACTAGAGAGTGATGTGTGTGCCTAAAACCTTATTCATTTCCACACTAACACAAAATTTATCTATGTTTTCTCTTTCATTACTTTTTCTATTGTGAATAGTTGTACAAATGAAGTAGTGCCCTCCATTTCGTTGTCTTTGTAATGCATTTCAACTCGTTGTGAGGTCAGGTATTGTTGGACTTTGAGTGCATTTGATTTATTCTGGTCGATAAATGTTTTTGATCAAATTACGACATTTAAATAGGATTATAAAGTTAAAAGGTATAGTGGTTAATTAAAAGAAAATAAATAATTAAATAAATGTCTTAATATAATTAGAGGTTATGAAAGAATTTCCCGACCCAAGTCTGTCATTTCGTATGAGGTTGTCGAGTCATGTGTTGATTTGAATTTGTCTTGATTTTTCAGTTGTGTTTGAGTTAAATGGTTTATTTAATTTGTTATGGTGGGTGATAGTTCATTTAATTGGGTTGGAGTTAAAAGATTACTTTTTACTAATTATGAGTTAGTAAGAATTGAGGTTTAATTATATTTTAGTTAAAAGTTAATTGTTATAAAAGTTTGTTTTAATTAAATTTAGAATTAAATGGAAGTAATTTTAAAACAAAATAAATTATTGTTTAAAATTAAATAAATAAATTATAATAATAATAAATAATTAAAACTGGAGAAACTGGTGGGAGTTATTCGGAGAATGAAGTTAGTTATTTTTTTTGAATCTTTTTACGGGAGGAGAAAGGAGGTAGAGGGGAGATTTTTCTTTTGGGGGAAATTTGTCTGGGAATATTTGGTTTTGAAACGAGTTACAGTATTGGAAAGAGAAGGAAAGCATCGGGGTTGGGTTTCTTCTTCAAGTAGGATGCAGTAATTGAGTTTTTACCTAGGTCTGGGAAGTTCTTTTGTTAAAACAAAATATTGGTTTTGGGGACTGTGAACCAGGGTTAAAATAGGTACATTTACTTATTTATTCTTATCTTCACAGATTCACTGTTGTATATGTATATAATTTTGGTAAATATAATTATTCCTTTTATGTTACTGGGAAGTGTTTTTAATTTGTGAGATTGGGTAGTCTTCGTTTAGAACAGAAGAGTGTTATTTTTACCCTGTGGACGATAGGCTGGATTGTAATACCGTGAATTATATTGTTTAATTTTATTGTACGAAATGTTTCTTTTTATTTTGAATAAATATATATATTTACATAGATTGATATTGGATTTGATTCGTTCTTTTGTAATTTGTAAAAGATAATGTAAGGTTGCGTATTCGCGAAACTGTCCATTGTTGAACTTTGGTTAGGTCAATTTCTGGAATATTGCTCCATTCGCCAGCATAGTATACACTATGTTTGATAAATTATTTCCTCCCTCTCAATGTGGTGTGATTCCCGTGTTATAATAGAAAGTTTAAAGGTTTAAATATTCTTCCTGATATCCTGTCACAGCCGCGCGCTGGAACTCAGTAGGAAGTTTACATATTTTAAATAACCTGTTTAATTCTGCTATCAATCTATCGTAGTTGCTGCACTTGAAAATTAATATTGTCAATGTACTAGCATAGTAGAGGGCTCGCCTTCATTGTGGTGAAGTTTAATTTCCAAACTACAAACTTGAGCGCATCTTTGAAAACTCGCCAGTAAACAGAAATGTGTATAAAAAAAAGGAAAAGTTGTACATTAATTCTCTATCCCTTATGTCACGCATTTGCACCTCATCTTTCTCCTTCCCTTCTGACTGGTGGATAACATTTTGAGATTTGATGATAATGCGAGTAGATGGCGTTATTTCCAAATTCCAATATTCACTTTCGGTTATACTTGGCAACCTGTCACAGTTTCAGCATTTAGAGTTAAGGCGTTGTACAAAATTAAATAGCCTCTATGATTCCTTTGTCAACCTGTCTGAGTTGTGGCTACCGAACATAAATGTCTGTGAGTTGCGCCCATTCTGGTATGGGTATTGAAAATGATGAAATAAATTCTGGTATTCATAACAGTAGAAAACTTTCAATAATCATAATGATATAAAACAGAAAACATGGAAAGTTAAAATAAACACAAATAGTGGATAAGGAATAAAGTAGAAACTTCTCACGAGAAAAGATCACATTACTTTAAAATAAGAATATATATTAAAAGATTAAAGAATCCTCTAGGTTTTAAAGAGCAATTTTGGTATGATATAATAAATTGAATTGCGATCTCCATGTAGCTAGTTTGAGTTAATTTTAATTATTTTAAATTATATAAGCATATTTATATAAGAATAAAGTGAATAAAATAGTTTCTTTTTAAGTATATCAAAATAAGGGGAAATAAATAAATAAAAATAATAATAATAGCATCAATAACTACTTGTATAAATCGATGTTAGCATCATTGTGGTTAGATTTAATCATGAATGTCTAAATTTAATTCTTGTAGATCAATCTTAAAATTAATAATAATATTGATATGTGGTTTTTAATCTTGTATGAATATTAATGTAATACCTCTAGGAAACATTAATAATAGATAAGTAGGAGGTATTTTTGTTACATATAGCAATATCTATACATTAATAATAATCAAACAAGATTGCATAATAATGTATTCCACATCTATAATAGCATCAATGCCAATAAAGATGTGTAACGAATAAATCCTAATGTTAATAATAACACAATGGTGAAGTGTAAATAAGTATTGTGAAAGTTGGACAAGTGCTCTTAAAATTAGATTTAATTACAAGTGCTTTTAAAATTTAGATTAATTATTGATATAGTAAATAATGTATTGTTAAAATAGGTCACTTGATTTATTGATTTAAGGTGAATAGTACGTGAATTGGTTTTAGGTTGGTGAAGGAAATTTTGTTAAGAAGAAAAGATAGAATGTTTTAATAGAGAATTGTAAATAGAAGATATGTGTCAGGATAAGTAACTTTTGACTTAAAATTTTAAGGTTCCTATATGTAAGTGGTTCGACTTGTTTTCAAGTTGGGATATTCGAGTGCCTTCAATTGTTAAATTTATTCGTATCAATTCATTGAGTTGTGAAGTTTTTCCATAGTTATGGTGTATTGTTTGGATAAATTGTTTTTTTGAATGGTCATTGTTCATTTAAGGGCAATTTGGTGTATCCTATTTGTGGTGTCCTCTTTGGAATTGTTTGGCTTCGGAAGTGATTTCATTCCATTGGGTTCGTGTTGATTTATGTGTGATTTGACAATTCCTTTCATTGTGACTTTTCTTGAGTTGACGTGAGTTGGGGATCTTCTTTAAGTTAAATTGTGTTGCTATTCGTTTAACCTTACGTGGTGAATTCTTGGTTTGTTTTGAGTTGTGGGGGTCTTATTAATTGATTTTGTGGTGGAGTATTTTGGATACTAATGCGATGCTTGGTTGTGATAAGTTTATGCTTCTTATTGAATGCAGTCTTCCCACTTTTTTTTTTTTATAAAACATTTAATGGTATTGCTGTCATGTTTGTTGGTTTTTACCTAAAGGTCATTTCGTTTTACCAACTCCGTATCTGCATTCCTAGAGGGAAATTGAGGTCATTTGTTTACCAACCGCCAGGTCGCATTGTTGGACTTTGAGTGCATTTGATTTATTCTGGTCGATAAATGTTTTGATCAAATTACGACATTTAAATAGGATTATAAAGTTAAAAGGTATAGTGGTTAATTAAAAGAAAATAAATAATTAAATAAATGTCTTAATATAATTAGAGGTTATGAAAGAATTTCCCGACCCAAGTCTGTCATTTCGTATGAGGTTGTCGAGTCATGTGTTGATTTGAATTTGTCTTGATTTTTCAGTTGTGTTTGAGTTAAATGGTTTATTTAATTTGTTATGGTGGGTGATAGTTCATTTAATTGGGTTGGAGTTAAAAGATTACTTTTTACTAATTATGAGTTAGTAAGAATTGAGGTTTAATTATATTTTAGTTAAAAGTTAATTGTTATAAAAGTTTGTTTTAATTAAATTTAGAATTAAATGGAAGTAATTTTAAAACAAAATAAATTATTGTTTAAAATTAAATAAATAAATTATAATAATAATAAATAATTAAAACTGGAGAAACTGGTGGGAGTTATTCGGAGAATGAAGTTAGTTATTTTTTTTGGAATCTTTTTACGGGAGGAGAAAGGAGGTAGAGAGGAGAGTTTTCTTTTGGGGGAAAAATTTGTCTGGGAATTTTTGGTTTTCGGAAACGAAGTTATAGTATTGGAAAGGAGAAGGAAAGCATAGGGTTGGGTTTATTCTTCAACCGTAGGGACACTGTGTATCTGCTTTTACCCAAGTCCGAAAGTTCTTTTGTTAAAACAAAATATTGGTTTTGGGGACTGTGAACCAGGGTTAAAATAGGTACATTTACTTATTTATTCTTATCTTCACAGATTCACTGTTGTATATGTATATAATTTTGGTAAATATAATTATTCCTTTTATGTTACTGGGAAGTGTTTTTAATTTGTGAGATTGGGTAGTCTTCGTTTAGAACAGAAGAGTGTTATTTTTACCCTGTGGACGATAGGCTGGATTGTAATACCGTGAATTATATTGTTTAATTTTATTGTACGAAATGTTTCTTTTTATTTTGAATAAATATATATATTTACATAGATTGATATTGGATTTGATTCGTTCTTTTGTAATTTGTAAAAGATAATGTAAGGTTGCGTATTCGCGAAACTGTCCATTGTTGAACTTTGGTTAGGTCAATTTCTGGAATATTGCTCCATTCGCCAGCATAGTATACACTATGTTTGATAAATTATTTCCTCCCTCTCAATGTGGTGTGATTCTCGTGTTATAATAGAAAGTTTAAAGGTTTAAATATTCTTCCTGATATCCTGTCACAGCCGCGCGCTGGAACTCAGTAGGAAGTTTACATATTTTAAATAACCTGTTTAATTCTGCTATCAATCTATCGTAGTTGCTGCACTTGAAAATTAATATTGTCAATGTACTAGCATAGTAGAGGGCTCGCCTTCATTGTGGTGAAGTTTAATTTCCAAACTACAAACTTGAGCGCATCTTTGAAAACTCGCCAGTAAACAGAAATGTGTATAAAAAAAAGGAAAAGTTGTACATTAATTCTCTGTCCCTTATGTCACGCATTTGCACCTCACCTTTCTCCTTCCCTTCTGACTGGTGGATAACATTTTGAGATTTGATGATAATGCGAGTAGATGGCGTTATTTCCAAATTCCAATATTCACTTTCTATTATACTTGGCAACCTGTCACAGTTTCAGCATTTAGAGTTAAGGCGTTGTACAAAATTAAATAGCCTCTATGATTCCTTTGTCAACCTGTCTGAGTTGTGGCTACCGAACATAAATGTCTGTGAGTTGCGCCCATTCTGGTATGGGTATTGAAAATGATGAAATAAATTCTGGTATTCATAACAGTAGAAAACTTTCAATAATCATAATGATATAAAACAGAAAACATGGAAAGTTAAAATAAACACAAATAGTGGATAAGGAATAAAGTAGAAACTTCTCACGAGAAAAGATCACATTACTTTAAAATAAGAATATATATTAAAAGATTAAAGAATCCTCTAGGTTTTAAAGAGCAATTTTGGTATGATATAATAAATTGAATTGCGATCTCCATGTAGCTAGTTTGAGTTAATTTTAATTATTTTAAATTATATAAGCATATTTATATAAGAATAAAGTGAATAAAATAGTTTATTTTTAAGTATATCAAAATAAGGGGAAATAAATAAATAAAAATAATAATAATAGCATCAATAACTACTTGTATAAATCGATGTTAGCATCATTGTGGTTAGATTTAATCATGAATGTCTAAATTTAATTCTTGTAGATCAATCTTAAAATTAATAATAATATTGATATGTGGTTTTTAATCTTGTATGAATATTAATGTAATACCTCTAGGAAACATTAATAATAGATAAGTAGGAGGTATTTTTGTTACATATAGCAATATCTATACATTAATAATAATCAAACAAGATTGCATAATAATGTATTCCACATCTATAATAGCATCAATGCCAATAAAGATGTGTAACGAATAAATCCTAATGTTAATAATAACACAATGGTGAAGTGTAAATAAGTATTGTGAAAGTTGGACAAGTGCTCTTAAAATTAGATTTAATTACAAGTGCTTTTAAAATTTAGATTAATTATTGATATAATAAATAATGTATTGATAAAATAGGTTATTTGATTTATTGATTTAAGGTGAATAGTATGTGAATTGGTTTTAGGATGGTGAAGGAATTTTTGTTAAGAAGAAAGATAGAATGTTTTAATAGAGAATTGTAAATAGAAGATATGTGTCAGGATAAGTAACTTTTGACTTAAAATTGTAGGGTTCCTATATTTAAGTGGTTTGACTTGTTTTCATGTTGGGATATTCGAGTGTCTTCAATTGTTAACTTTATTCATATCAATTCATGAGTTGTGAAGGTTTTCCATAGTTATGGTGTATTGTTCGGATAAATTGTGTTTGATTGGTCATTGATCATTTGAGGGTAATTTGGTGTATCCTAATTGTGGTATTCTCTTTGGAATTGCTTGGCTTTGGAAGTATTTTCATTCCATTGGGTTCATGTCATTTTATGAGTGATTTGACATACTCTTTCATTGTGACTCTTCTTGTGTTGACGTGAGTTGGGGATCTTTAAGTTAAATTGTGTTGATATTCATTTAACCTTACATGGGGAAATTCTTGGTTTGTTTTGAGTTGTGGGGGTTTTATTAATTGATTTTGTGGTGGAGTATTTTGGATACTAATGCGATGCTTGGTTGTGATAAACTCATGCTTCTTATTAAATGCAGTTTTCCCACTTTTATTATTTTGGTGAAACATTTAATTACATTGTTGTCATGTTTGTTGATTTTTTTATCAAAGGTCATTTGCTTACCAACTATACGGGTATCTTGTGAGGAGGAAATTGAGGTCTCCCTTGGATGCCTGGTTGCATGCTTTTACCTCTATTGTTGAAGGATTTTTTTTGGATGTTTCCGTGTTGGTATAAATGCCTTTGGAGATTAATTTTGATTCAAGGAATCCTTTGTCAATTAATTTGGGTTGCAATGTAATTGGGGACTCGTGTTTTTCTTATGAGTTGTGGATAGTTGATCTTCTTGAATTTTTGATTTATTTTGTATTGAAGTTGATTATGTAGTTTGGATGGAGTTGTTGATCTTATTTTAATGTATTCACTCATTATATTTGAATTGAAATATCAGTTCTTTGATGGGGAAACCCTAGTGTAAACTTTTGAGAGTCTTCCAGAGGCTTGTTTTTTTATGGTTGGTCAATGTCTCTTTATGTGCCCTTGATGTGGCAAGTGTTTTGGTTTTGGATTTTGAAAGGGTTGTACAGAATTGAGACTTTCATCAGTGTGTTTTGTTAGATGGGTAATGCCTCGCATGCTTCTCTGTTGTGATATAATGTTCTTGTTATGTTGTACAACCCTTGGATTTTGGTTTTTTGTGTTTTGAGTGACTAGAGAGAGAGTGGCTCTAAGTGGGTGGTCGGTGCACAAAGGGGCACCAGGATAGCCCTCGTTAGAGTGTGATTAATAAGTGAAAACCTAAGTAATTAACTAGGGGGTGGGTAGAATCACATTAAAAAGATAATTGATGCCTCATCCACCTTTTAGTGCTACCACAGACTAAAGGGGATTGAGAAGGCCGTGGTTGGCATGATCGTTGCCTTGTCTTCGCGAAAGGTAACGGTTCCGCATGAGCAACCCTATGGGGTGGTTCCTTGAGATAGGTAGCCTGGATAACCATAGATGGAGGCGGTTCCTAGTGCTTGGTTGCCTGGATAATCCGTCAGTAGATGGAGGTGGTACCTTGCAATAGGTAGCCTAGAGAATCCATGTTAAGCCATGCGATGACACTCTCCTCTAACACTCCTTCCTATGTTGCTTCTTTGGAAATCCTCTGGAAGTGGTTCTTTGTCTTGAGTTGATGAAACATAGTTGTTTGAAATGATTTATGGTTTTACCCTATTTTATCTTTGGTGTACTTTGTGGTCTTGTATGATCTCATTGATATTTGACTTATGACGCTTGTACCCTTATGGTACTGTTGATGTGATGTTATTGTATTGTTAATGTAATCTGGGATTGTATTTATTAATTCAGTTTGATTTGGAAGTGTATCATGATCATCCTTTGGTTACTTGTTTACTGGTCATTGCTTTGATTTATGTGATGAGCCTTATGACTTTAAGTTATTATGTTGACTCTTGGATGTGGTTGATTATGTCTTTGTAATTCCTTGAGTGTTATGATACCTTTGTATTGTTGTTGAGTTTTGTGGTTCCATGTTTGGATGTTCTTGGTTGAGGTCTCTTTCTTGTTAGCTCCTAGCACGGGGTGGTCTTCGGACTCACATGGTTGGGTGGAATGTGCTAAGCACCCCATTGGGTTCCCTACGAATCGAGAGGTGCGGATTGGTGCCGCGGAGACTCACTTGTATATGGCTTGGAGCCGTTATGATACTTTGTATTCATTCATTTATTTGTATTTGGTATCTTGTGTATGGTATCATTGTACTTCTTAAACTCTGTATTGTAAAGTAACGTTAATGTTATGTGGCTATTGGCCATGACAATTGTAATTCAATGTGTTGTGTTAATCTTGTATATGTTGCATTTATGTACTCAGATGGTTTCTTATCATTGATTTATCATGCATGTGTTACATTTGTTAATGTTTACTTTGTTATGGAGTATATTTTTGGATCTTATTGCTGTTGTATGGGTTAAGTTCATAATGTCTCCTTGTGCACCCCAAAGGATGTATATCTTAATGAATCTATTTAAATGAAATTCATGTTATGACTTAATGTGTATTACATGTATGTTATGTTTATTTAAAAAAAAAATTGTGTTGTTTATGTATTGCATTGTTGTCCTTTGGGGTTCGCACGGCAGGGCGTTACATGAACTAAAAATGCTTTAAAAAAATTTGGGGTCCCAATATTTCCATGCTAGACTAGGCAGATAAGCCTAGCTAAGGACAACAACACAGGTGTTAGTTAATGGGTCAAACCCTAGTTACCACTTGCAAAGAGAAATATTTTTGTGATTATTTCTATCAAAAAAATTAGATACTCCAACCGAAACCTTAATCAATCCTTCATAGAAAGAAATTTTGAACAAGAATAGTTTTCTTGCCATAGTAGGAATAGATACTCTTTAAATTTCCAAAATTCCTTGGTACATTTCTTAATCAAATCAATATTAGGATGAAACATAAAAACTTCTCACCAAAGTGTTTTCCATTGAAGAAACAACTTAATCCATAAGGCAATTAGAAAGGTTGACAAATCTACCATCTTCAAAATATAATTTTTTTGGCAACTTTACATCGACTCTTTAATATTCCCAGCAATTTGACAAAGTTAGCCTGGGTGTTTTGACATGTAACTTCATAGGAGCCCTTCAAGAGAATTTTAGTACCTTTTTTGTGAGGAGAGGGAAGCCCCTAAAAGGCCCCCCAAATAGTCACCCATCAAAAAAAATTCGTTGAAACTTCAAAATTTTAACAATGCCCTATATGAGTGCAGCAGATTATTATTATTTTACACATATCTCCTCTTATGTTATCCATTTTAACATATATTTATTATCTTAACACTTTCTCATTTTAGTCTTCATCTCTATCCTTTTTTAAGAATTCTTATTTTCTTTTCTAATTTTCTTGTTATCTTCTAATTTTTTTACTATAATAATCTATATTTTAAATTTTATTTTATATATATATATATATATATATATATATATTAAACAATCCTAATTACATTAACTATCATAATTGTTGTAGTGATTAAAAAATAGTTAAACTACCTATATATTATTTGATTAATTTAAAATTAAAAAATATTCAATTATTATACTATACTTTTAAATGTTTTCAATCCTACAAATTTTCTCTCACACTATATTTATTTCTTTTATACCTTAAATATTACTTAAATAATGATAATATGGTATCTGAATAAATAACAAAAATATTATATTGGTAATGTTGGCCTCCATAAACCAAAAGTTTTAGTAGATCAATATCTATATATATTATGTGAATAAATTCGTGTCTTTCTTATTAATTTTATACAACAAACTACCAATTCGACAATTAAGTTGTGGTGTCATCTATATATCATTCCATAAGGAAGTTTATTTTATATGTTATTATCTATGTTTGTCCAAAAATGGGACAACAATGCCAATGGACCCACAAAGATAACCTTCCATTTTTTAATAGTTGTTCTACTTCTTCATCTAGAACGTTTCAATATGATGCAAGTCCAAGACAAATGATGTATTTGCGACTTCTTCATTAAGTTTGATACAAAGCACATAGTTGCTCTATTTTATGGCACTTTAGATCAATCAAATCAGTAGCTTTTGATTAAGCCTCAAAGTCAATGGCTATGAAAGATTTCAGTTTATTTAAATATTGTATGTTTTAGTGGTTATATAGTAAATATAAAATTTCTATTTCATCCTTGTCAAAGTCTTGTGAATGTTATTGGCCATAATTTACCAACCATTGAATCAAGTGATGTATAAAGAAAAACCATGTGAATAGATGAAGATTCAATAATTTTTTTGGTATGGAAAGCAACTTATATCTAATTTGGATTCTAGATAAGTTTTAATTTTCCATTTTTTAATTTATTTTGTTCTTATTAAAAAATTATATGGTAATTGAGAAAAGTAATATATTCATTGAATGTTAAGGAGGGATGGTGTAATTTTTTTGTGTAAAAGTCTAAATATGATGAGGTAAGGGTTACAAACCACATAAAATAGTTATTTTTTTAATATAGTAGGTTGAAATTTAAGATCTAAAAAAGAGTTATTTAAAAAGTTGACATAAGCACATTTAAAATGAGAATTTTATCATTTAAAAAAAGTAAAGAAATTGATGTCCTATATAGTATAATAAAGAAATATTATATTTTGTTGACTTTGATTTTTGTTTGTTCAAAGTTTAAAGAAAAACATAGTAAATATTTTGCATTCTCAAACATTTTGGTGGAATCTAATTGGAGGTGTGAGTCTCTATTGTGTATACATGATGTAATGCCCATTTTTAATTATGGAGAAAAGTCATTAACAAACCAACCAAATTTTTATTAATTGGTACATAATGAAATGAAAATGCAACATATGCAACAAGTGTCATCTCTATGCACAATGTCACCTAGAACTAATGGTATGCAAAAGAATTTGTTGATGAAATGTAGAACATAAAGAATTTCAAACTAGAATAGTGAGGCCCTACATGAATAGTACAAAAATAACATTGGATAGGGAGATGCATCCATGAAACCATCTAGTTCTAACCACCTCCTTAGTAGTACATATTCATTCATCTTTAGTAATCCTTATTGTGAAAGCATGAAAGTAACAAAATTACATAGGTATTTTTTCTACATTTTTCTACCTAGCATCACCTTGGTGCTTCAATTCTTCAATTATTTTTTTATAGGGATCTTTTTACACATATTCCTACATCACCATGCTCTCTTTTTCCATCTCTATCCTAAATTAAATTCAAAATATATTGAACAACACTCATCACATGCATCTTAACCAATAGAATATCTTCAAATTCATGAACTGTGATGTGTAGTTATTTTACCATATGATGTGTTGATTAAATATGTTATTTCTATCACTTAAATTATAATTAAAAATTTAAAAGAAACTTTCCACAAAATTAATGAAATTAGTACAATAATCATTAATTTGTAGAAGTGATACTCTCTTTTAAATATATTTCAATCTTCCCATGCTATTAGGCACATGCATTAATTCTATTATATATACATAAATAATAGCCTAAATAGAGTTATATTATATATATTACACTTTATTTTTATTTGTAATATATAAAGTTCTTAACAAAATCTAAAACAAAAGAAATGGTACCAAGAGGAAATATGTCGCTACATAATTTGTATTTCTCATCCAACCATTATTTTTTGTGTGTACGCATTGCATACTCGTACATTGTTATCTCTTAAAATATTCTCATAATTTTGACTACAAATATATATTTACTCACTAACTCACATCACTTTAATTATTTTCCATCTTTTACTCAATGCATTCTAACATTATTTTCTAAAAATTAGCCAATCTTATAATTTTTATGTGTACTCTTTGTATGTATATACTTTTTCAAATATTATAGACCACCATAATGAACACAAGATTATTTCAAAAAATGGTTTCTTATAAAAAATATTTACTTTTTCACATGGTACACTTGAAATAATATTTCTTGATGATTTAGGTGGGACTTGTATCATACATTCTTGTAAAACATCATTAGTGTGCAAAGTAACATATATATTTGATAAATGTCATAATGCATGGAATTCTTAATATGCACCCTACAACAATAATTAGTGTGTACATGATTAATTTTAACATAAATTTTCTTGACCATATCAAAGCACCTTTGACTAATTCTTATTTGAGGATAACTCTCAATAGAATCTTGATAATATTATGTTTCATTCATATCCAAAATATTGTTTAGGATGTAGTTCATGATTTTTAAATCTAATTCTTCTTCTTACAACATCTATTTGATTAGGTGAAACTCTTGCTTTAGTTTACTAAAATTATTTACTTAAATTCTTTTAAGGCATCCAATAACAAACTTGTTTTGTGTGAGATTCTACTTGAGAATTCCCATAGTAAACTATTATTAGGGCCCTCAACTATTTCACATCTCATAATGACTTTCAATGGTGTTTTTGTACTTGTCTTAGTGATCTACATGTTTTTATAATTATATAAGGTTTTTTTTATTTTTTCTTATTATAGTTGATGTAAGAATACTTTATATATTATAGCTATATTTAGTGCATGAGGTTGAACCTATTGATGAATATGCATTAATTACATTTCTTACAATAATTATTTCATCATCGATATTAGATAATCTTAGAATGAAGATCTCATAGTGTCTCTAAAAATAATATATTTGGTCATTTCAATAAATTATTGACACCTTATTTCATTTAATCTTTCCAAAGCTGTTTTCCATGTTTTATTGGTAGTTCTTCTAAAAATACATTTGGGAATTTTATTTGTTATTGGTTTTAAAATATTTTTATCAATTTTAATTAGTTATTTTATTCTTTTAAGAATAATTTTAGGAGGTTTTCATATTGTCGTGTATTATTGGTTGGAATTAGGTAAAATTTTAGTTTATTATCTTATTATTTCAATATGTGTTTTAGGACTTGTTTCTACATTTGAATACCAATTGGTATTGATGTTGTATCTTCTCCTCTAATATTTTTCATTTCACAAAGTATTTTCATGCACTCCCTTTATTTTTGTCCCTTTTTTATTTTATTAAGTGTTCCCCACTTTTTCCCATGATAATTTTTCATTCTTTCTAAATACACAAAATTGTCAAATGTACGTTAATTAAAATTTCAATTACAAAAAAATCTACTGATCACAAATAGACTCTTAAAATTAAAATAAATGATTATTTCTTATAATAATTAACAAAATATAAAAAATAATATTTTAAATGGAGTGGAAGTGGAAGATGGGCAGGAATGGGCGCAATGACTACTATTTTAAATCTATAGAGGGAGAAGATGATGAAGGAGACGATGATGACTATGTTGGGGTTATTTGGCTGGTTGGGCTACCTTTTTATCTATTCTCTGTTGTGGATGTGGATGTGGATGTTGTGTTGGGTGGATGTGAGATTTGGGGACTTCTTATGGTGGTCTCCTCTACTCATGTATATGGGGTCTTGGTTCTCTCTCCTCCTGAGCTATTTGTTTCGTTTATCTTTGGCTGAGGCTCTTCATGGCTACTGGGTGCCCTCTTTTGGGTTGCTAACTCAGTATTTTCTCTTACCTATTGGGCTATGGTGCAAGGTTTTTGGAGGTGGGGTGCATGTGGGAACTACTTTCTAGCATTATATATTGTGGTACCTCTCCATTCTAGTCTCTCCTTGGAGGTTGTTGCTCTTTGGTTGGTCTTTTTTGTGAAGATTCTCGGTGCTATTATGTTTTTCTTCCTTGGTATTTCTTGGAAGATCTTTGTGATGTGCACCTGTGGGGGTTCTTTTTCCTTTGAGGTGGATTGGTTGGAGGATTGGCCTATTCTTGGTGCTATTTGGTGTAATGGGATGGCTTGGGTGCTTTCTATGCTAGTTTTCTTTCTAACTAATTCCTTTTGGGTTTCCCTTATCCCATTTTTGTTGTCCTTTTGGTGGTACTCTAGTGGTGGATCTTGTCTGTGTGTGTAGGGGGTAATCTTGGTTTCCCTTTTGTGGATTGGTGGCGCTTCCCATTGGTTGAATTTATGGATTTTTGGGATATCTTTGGCTCTGATTAGAGTGTTGGCATAGCTTGGGGGCTTTATGGTTTCTCCATCTCTCAATTTCCTTCTTGTTGGGGCTCCCTTTTCCCTCTTGGGTCCTATTTGATTATGTTCTCCTTGGGCATGTAACTCTACTCAATGTGGTCTTTTGGCATGTTCTTTGGTGTGCAGATTGTGTCTTTTCTACTATTGGCTAGGTTATGTTTATGGTGTTATCTTTGTGGCCATTTTTGTGTAATGTTTGTGTTGATGGTGTTTTATACACAACAACTCAGACAAAATATGGAAATCCTATCTCTCTTGAAAGGTAAATCTCTATTAGCAAGCCTCAAGAGATAACCCCAAGGTCTCTAATGTTAGATCTTGACAATGCATAAACAAATCAGTGGTAAATGTGAAAATGTTGGTAATCACAAAGGGACTTTACTACAAGCAAATACTGAATCCTTAGATTTATCAGATCTAGCAATATGGTGATACTTCCAATCCTACATTTAACTTGAATGATAAAAGTAATAGAAAGAGAAAAAGGGTTTCAGAGAGATTTCTAAGATTAAAACTAATCCTAAGACCAACAATCCAAATGGAGAACACTCGAAATGGACCAATCCCCAAAACTAATTTTTGCTTAACCTAGATAAATTTGCAATCTCATAGAAATAGTGAAATGTTCTAAGGCATTAAATATTTTTAGATCGTGAACATTCATTCATAACAAACCTATAACAATTGTAATGAAAAAATATCAATAATTCAACTAAGCACAATAGATATTAAATTCCAGGCTAACTTTGCAAAGCAACTAACAATCCGCTAGCTACAAAAAGTATGGACCATAGATTGCTACAAACACTTCAAGCATCAAACCATAAACATCATTGAATCATTTCTAATTCTAAATCTAACATATATCAAATAACCTTGAGCAATTCCAAAAGATAAAATAGCAAGAACCATGCAAGATAAGTCAACACAAAGAGATCATCATAAATCACAATGTCTTCAATTGTACTGAATCATCTAGTAACAACAACAATTATAGTGTTTTTTGTTACAACACTAGCTCAAAATGAACTAAATCTTGCTTTACCACCCTACTTGCTTCTAAGTCTAATTCTTCTACTCTAGTCCTTTACAAATGAGGCGAAATACCATATTTATAGAAACACCCAAGATATGTCAGCCTAATTAGGGTTTAAACTAATAAAATGGCCACAAACAAGTCAGCCCAAGAAGTTCTAGAACAACATGAAATAGCATTAAATACTTGGGACTCATCCAAGTCAGCTTGGGGTCTCCAATGTAATTTGGTCCAATGCATGTGAAGGATGAAGAAGGAATAATGGGGAAGCAAAAATTTAAATGTAGCCCTATATTAAATGCTCTTTCCCATATCTTTATCTATTTTCTCTTGCACCTTAAAGAAGATTCCATCTAAGTCAGCCAAGGGTGGAGTAGCCAACACTTTAAATATCCTCTCCATAGATTAAATCTCATCCTTTGATTGATTGAAGACTTTATCCCAATCCGTCCACATTGGTGTCACTAATTTTAGACCAAGTGGTTGACAACATAGACTCAGGAACCTTAGTCCTCCCGCAGAATCCAAGCCAGAGAGGAATTTTGGAAAATTTCTAGCTAGGAAAATTTTAGCAAAACAAACATAAAATCATCCAATAATCATTTAATCAACTGTCATTAACTAAGAAACAATATGATACATCTTTAAATAATTCAAATTTATCATACAATGCATAATCACTAGCTAATAAATCATGCTATCTCCCAGTTCTTCATTTTCAACAAAGTTTTGGAGAATTCTGCCCAAGACAAAAATCCACGAAAACAACAATAGTCTACGAATTTTTGGAAAATGAAGGGACAAAGGAATTTTTGGTGAAATCTAGAGGGAACTGAAATCTGTGAAGCACACAACTTCAGATCACTACACATTTTAGGAAAATAAAGAGAAAACAAAAAATCAAAGAATTTCGGCAGTTAAGGAATTATGCGAAGGCTTGAAATACTAAATGCCATCGTTTTCTTGTGACTTCACTCAAATTGATCAAACGATCAAAAATTTGAGGACCTTGGGCCTAAAACTAGCTTGATTTGTACCTCTTACAAATCATCTTTAAATTCGAGGCTCATCCTAAAGTAAATAGAGAGGAATTGGTGATGCCCTAAGCACAAAACCCTAAAATTCCACCATGAATGCATAGGACAAGCTTGGGCTCAACTTACTCATTTGATAGGTTTATAGAAGGTTCTTTATGGCCTACACAAGTGAGCTTCCTCATAATGAAATAAAAAAACTAGCTTGAAAAACTCACTTGGGAATCATCAATCTAACATAATTGAACAACCCTAACTTTAGATGTTCATTGCCAAAACATACAAAAATTCAGACTCCAAGCACACTCAAGATGCCAAATAATCACTCACATTCAACAATAAAAAGCAAGGAAATGCGTACATACCATTGATGAAGTGAGACTCAATTACAACAATGAAAGATAATAATCTTTAGCACCCCAACAAACAACAACAGTTATGATAACACCTAGGAAAATCACCACCAAATCCAATAATTCACAAATCCAACATGCCAAATTTAGCCAAGCACTCAGGATGAAGCACTCCAGATCAATAGAAAGTAAATGATGAAACTTAATGGCACAAAACTCCCCAAAATCAATTAAAAATATGCTGCAAAAATTGTACAATCGAGTATTAATGCAATTGACAAGACATGCCAAACCAAATCTAGGGAACCCGATAGGATGACGGATATTTAGAGAAATCTGACCAACACGAAATTCTGTGAGACTTCAACATTTCCAGATCACAGTATAAACTAGCCATCATCGGGTTTTTAGAGTATCTATGGAATTTCGCTAGGAGTGGATTTTCTCGAGAATAGCGAAAAAACCTGAAATGAGTCTAAAACTTGAGGTTTTCAATCAATATCACAAATGGATCATAGATAATCAAGATTATGCCAAAGTGAGGTAAATCCCTAAGATAAAAGCGCCAAAACACCAGGAACGAAAGAAAAAGAGGATCCCTGCCTCTAGTGGGGCATGTGTGCGAAAATTGCATAACAAATGGCGACTCTGCTAGGAAAATGCTCCAGAGAATTTTGATGATGAACAAGAATCATGAACCTCGAATCTCTAGTTTTGATCTCCCTATTAGAAAAACAAATCAAAATGCAAGATTAAAGAATCAAAACCAAATTTAGACTGAACCTTCCATAAACTTAAAATCCAAGTGTGTGCAAGTGAGTTCATTTCCCTCCTTGAGCTACTACAGAAACCAAGTTCAGTCAAGTGAGGCTACGTAAAGATTCTAGCTCCAAAAGCAACCTGGATAGAGCCTCGCTACCAGTTAGGTTTCTATAGCCCTGACAAGGTTATCGCTGTGATTCTCTTGAACATAGCTCTACTGCCATCCAGGCATCCATAGCCCTGATAGAGATATTTAGATACCCCTGATAAGTTGAATTCATTTTTTTTATTTTCAACATTTTCTCTTTTTCTTCTTTTTGATATTTATTTTCTTTTTATTTTTTTCATTTCAACCTGTGAAAAATGAGGTTCACACTCAAGGCTGAGAACCACAGTGGCACTGAAGCTGAAATAAGATTTTTTCACCTAACATGACCTCACAAAGTCCCACAACAACCTTAGGAATCTTAAGATGTATGAAAAATATAAGATTTCAGAATACTTTAGGTTCAAATCAAACGAATGACCCATCCTCTTAAATCAAACATTCAGACTACTTGATGATAACAAAATACCTCAACCATCCATTCAAGACACATGATTAAAGTCCAAATATGAAATAGTCAGAACAGTCCGAGAAAATGAATAATTATTTTACAAGAAAGACACTTCCCCAACTAGAAAATGGAGAAATCCAAGTCAGAGAAGCAAAGCAACAACCAAACTGAAACCCAAAGCAACCCTAAACTAACCAAAACAAAAGCAGACCAAAAGCCATCTAAACTAAGCAAAGCAAACTAAGCCTAAAGCAACCTATCCTAAAGAAAACAAAAACAAAAAAAAAGTAAAAGAACAAGGAAAACTGTATTTATTCAAATCTGAATTATGTACAAAGAGACTTCACAACAACTCATCAGCGGCCAAGGTGAATTGAGACCCACCCCCATATGGTTAATCAATGCATGGACAAGCAACAAGGTGATGGTAATAGTCCTCAAGAATGAAAATTCATCTTTATATTCAGAGAAATAAATCTCCATGTTGCAACATTCAAACTCAACCTCATAATAAGGAACAATCAATAGTTGAGGTAACTTATTAGGATCTTGATTAACCCATATGCAAGTTGTCTTTCCTAAACCTCCATAATCAAATTGATAAGATTCATAATTTTCAGCAAGGAAAGAAACAACCTGATGTACTATTCTAAACTGAATGTGGTATTCATCATCTTGTACTTGTGAAGGGCTGATATCAATGTCACCAGGAGGTCTCCACTGATGGTGCAATATCCTTCTCACGCTTGAAACATGAAAAATAGGGTCAAAATCATCAGTAAGTAGTCTAAGGTGAAATTCATATTGGGAAAATTCAGAATTATCAACATGGAACTTTTCACCTGTGAGATTATCTTCATGAGAAATAAGTGAAGACATGGTAGAAGTAGTGTCATATACAACAACCCCCTCAATAGGGCTTTCACCTAGAGATATCACAAATTGATCTTCAAGTACGCCTTTGACTACAACAGTGTGATCACGCTCACCAACATCGACTACAAAATTTATGTTTACAAAATCACTCAGATTTTCCTGCACATTAGCATGAACCACATTAGCCACCGTGTCATTAATACATAATTTTTTTGAATTTTCTATACTAAATTCATCAACAAAAAGAGGAAAAAAGGATGTGATGAATGAAGGGACTCCCTGAATTCCTCTCCTATTAGCATTTGTTCAGGTTCGTGAATGTGACCCTTCAAAATATCAACTCCTCCATTAAGTTCTTCATATCTTGTAGGACATTCATCAGTAAGTTGTTAAAGTTCCTGTATTGAAAAGTTAATATCCTCCAGAGCTACCTCAGCATTTACTACCATGCTTTCCTCAAATTCGGTGCTAGTTGGTTCCTTGATAGCTTGTTGATATTTTTCTATTGGATGAGGCTTACTCTTTGTAGTTGGATGTATATCCTTTGTATAGTTTGAAAACCATACCTATTCTACCACCTCTTCTATTGATTCTACCGATGCTCCAGTATTCACAATTTTATGAGTCATTTTCTTAGGCATATCATGTAACATAAGGATTTCCTTAACCTCCCATCCCTGAGGGTCACCTGCCAGTGCATAATTTCTCAATCTTGTTTTAGACAAGAGTACCTCCTTTAAATTATTTGTATCAGCTTGGCTTGAAGCACCCTTTTGTCTAGAAAGCATATCTCTTTCAAGTGACCTTAGTATTGCACCCCTAATTGCAAGATCCCTTAAAAACTTATAGGAAAAGAGACTGATTCTGACCTTCTTGAGTTCTTCTACGACACACTCTCCTATTTTCTCTACAGTCATGGTAGAATAGTTTCCTTTAGAGCTAACCACAAATTTACCCTTGTTGCTTTCAACGCTTCCTCCTTTATCAACATCAGATTGTTCTCCATTTACAAAATACTAAGTAGGCACATGATGAAACACTTGAACCTCTTCAATTGTAGACGACTCTTCATCTAGTGGACCATTATCATTCTCCTCATTACCTCCAAAAGGTTGAGCTATAAATTTTTCATTGTATGCATATTCTGTTTTAGCACCTTTATCATGTTCTTCTTCCGGTACATTCTCTTCACTTCTTGGAAATGAGACATGATTCACCACCATGACTAATATGTCATGAGGATTAGATGGTACTATCTCTTGCCCACTTGAACTGTTGATGGCATGTTAGATGTCTTGCTAGAAAATTGACACAACAGTTTGGAATTCTTGACAGTCTGACTCAGAATGCTGATTGGTGTTATGAAACCTACACCACCTTGAAAGAGCTGCTTCAACTAGATAAACTCCACTAGATTTTTTTTGATTGTTTGGCTAATCCAGAGATGTTAAGGTTCCTCCATTATTCTGATGTGGTGGCTTCCCTCTATCAAATGTTGGCCCTAAGTGTTGATCTTCAAAATAATTTCCCCTATCAAGATTTTTCCCCTGATCTTGATCATAATTGGACTGAGTTCCCCTTTGGACAGCCTGAGGTTGAGTATTTTAGTTCCTTAGGTAGGTGACTTCGGTGGCCAACTTCTCAACTAGCTCTGTGAGTGCATCCAACCTCTCCTTGTCTGCACTATTTGATGGAGGAACAATACTAGCTGAATTATGCATATAAACAATATGGAGCCCATGGTTCAAGGATTGATTAAATATCTCAGAGCTCTACAAGTAACTAGGCATATTAGCTTGCTGATGAAAGAATGCAGGTTGGTTTGTATTTGGATAGTAATTTGACATGGGTGCAACTTGACTCAAGGGATGACTGGGTAATTGAGGGACCAAACTCAACATAGGTGTTTGGTTAGCTAATGGAAAGGGCCCAGACAAGTGTTGTCTCAAGTCTTTACTCACTTTAATAGCCACATCATAAGCTTCAAGTAGGCTGGCAGGAGGGTTTTCTCTCCATTTCACAAAGGTTGATGTTAAACTATCCAAAGCTTCATAATAAACCTCCCTGGCAGAGGAATCATCCACAACATAAGGGGGTTGTAGCCTAGCATAAGCCTTATGAAATCTATTATTGAAAGCCCCTATTGGTTCATTTTCCTCCCTCTTGACTCTAGTAAACTGTAGAAGCAACTCATTAGCACTAATTGGGATTTTAAATTTTTGTAAAAAAATGCAGTTTCAAATTGAAGCCAAGTAGTGATAGATCCAGTAGGAAGATGGTTATATGAATAAAATGCCTCATCCTCAAGGGAATATGGGAAAATTATGCATGCAACATCCTCATTATTAATTCCCCTATCTTTAAGGGTAGTTTTAAGAATCCTAATATGCTCCTCTACAGTCCTTTTGGGGTCATTATTGTGAAACTTGGAGCGGAAAAGCTTAGGATTTTTAGGCATATGATTGTAGCTATTGAAAGATAAGGGAGATGGGTTATTCACCAAGAAATCCATTTATGAAGGTTGATTTATGACTCACCAAGGTTGTTGAATGGGAATAGCTTCAAAATCAAATGAAGATGGACTTGATGAAGATGAGGATGATGGAGATAATGGAAGTGGCTGGGTGGATAATGATTCTCCTCTTCTTTTTGTCCTTCTTGACCTACTAGGAGCTTGCAATTATTGAAAGTCCTCTTCCCCTAGAATAGATCTGGTTCTTCTTCTGAATGTTTCAGGAGAGATGGTAGATAGAAATCGATCCAGCTTGCTTATTCAGGCCCTCCTTCTAGCGCTAATTTGTTTATGGTGTTTTCTACATAGCAACAACTCAGACAAAATATGGAAATCCTATTTCTCTTGAAAGGTAAATCTCTATCATCAAGCCTCAAGAGATAACCCCAAGGTCTCTAATGTCAGGTCTTAACAATGCATAAACAACTCAGTGATAAATGTGAAAATCTTGGTAATCACAAACGGACCTTACTACAAGCAAATATTGAATCCTTAGATTTATCAGATCTAGCAATATGGGGATACTTCCAATCCTACATTTAACTTGAATGATGAAAGTAATAGCAAAATAAAAAGGGTTTCAAAGATATTTCTAAGATTAAAACTAATCCTAAGACCAATAATGCAAATGGAGAACACTCAAAATGGACCAATCCCCAATACTAATTTCTTCTTAACCTAGATAAATCTGTAATCTCACAAAAATGGTGAAATATTCTAAGGCATTAAATATTTTTAGATCGTGAACATTCATTCATAACAGCCCTATCACAATTGTAATGAACAAATATCCACAATTGAACTAAGCACAATAGATATTAAAGTCCAGACTAACTTTGCAAAGCAACTAATAATCAACTAGCTACAAAAAGTATGGACCATGGATTGCTACAAACACTTCAAGAATCAAACCATAGACATCATTGAATCATTTCTAATTCTGAAATCTAACATATATCAAATAACCTTGAGCAATTCCAAAAGATAAAACAACAAGAACCATGCAAGATAAGTCAACACAAAGAGATCACCAAAAATCACAGTGTCTTCAATTGTACTGAATCATCTAGTAACAACAACAATTCTAGTGTTTTGTGTTACAACAATTGCTCAAAATTAACTAACTCTTGCTTTACCACCCTACTTGCTTCTAAGCTTAATTCTTCTACTCTAGTCCTTTACAAATGAGATGAAATGCCATATTTATAGAAACCCCAAAGATATGTCAACCTAATTAGGGTTTACAATAATAAAAATGCCACAAACAAGTCATCCCAAAAAGTTCTAGAACAACATGAAATGGCATTAAATACTTGGGACTCATCTAGGTTGGCCTGGGGTCTCCAATGTAATTCGGTCCAATGCATGTGAAGGATGAAGAAGGAATAATGGGGAAGCACAAATTTCAATATAGCCCTATATTAAATGCTCTTTGCCCTATCTTTATCTATTTGATCTTGCACCTTCAAGAAGATTCCATCTAAGTCGGCCAAGGGTGGAGTACCCAACACTTTAAATTTCCTCTCCATATATTGAATCTCATCCTTTGATTGATTGACGACTTTATGCCAATCCATCCACATTGGTGTCACTAATTTCAGACCAAGTGGATGACAACTTAGACTCATGAACCTTACTCTTTATGTCCACCTTAATTCTTTATGCTTCTAAGAGCAAAGATCCTTCAATACTTGAATCTATCTTCCTTCCCACTATCTTTCTAGCCATCTCTCTACTCGATTTAGCCTACATCAAACAAGGAACCACAATAAAGATCACATGGAACCCAAGTTAATTAATCACAAATTGAATATTCAACCTCAATATAAGTCCCAAGATAAGAAAAGTGCTCTAAAACCTCATAAAATTAATCATCTCAAAGTTTGGGTTTTTATTCCTCCCGCAGAATCTAGGGCAGAGAGGAATTTTAGAAAATTCTGAGCTAGGTGTATTTTAGCGAAACAAACATAAAAGCATCCAATAATCATTTAATCAACTGTCATTAACTAAGAAACAACATGATACATCTTTAAATAATTCAAATTTATCATACAATGCATAATCACCAGCTAATAAATCATGTTATCTCTCAGTTCTTCATTTTCAACAAACTTTCAAAGAATTCTGCCTAGGATGGAAATCTGCGAAAACAACAATAGTCTACGAATTTCAAGAAAATGAAGGGACAAAAGAATTTTTGGTGAAATTTGGAGGGAATAGAAATCCGCCAAGTAGGCATAACTCTGGATCACTACACATTTTGGGAAAACAAAGAGAAAATGGAAAATCGAAGAATTCTGGCAGTTAAGGAATTCTGTGAAGGATTGAAATACAAAATTACAACATTTTCTTGCACCTTCACTTAAATTGATTAAACAATCACAAATTTGAGGACCTTGGGCCTAAAACTAGCTCAATTTGTACCTCTTACAAATCATCTTTAAATTTGAGGCTCATCCTAAAGTAAATTGAGAGGAATTGGTGATGCCCTAAGCACAAAACCCTAAATTTTTTTCATGAATGCATAGGACAAGCTTGGGCTTAGCTTACTCATTTTCTTGGTTTATAGAAGGTTATTTATGGCATACATAAGCGAGCTTCCTCATAATGAAATTGAAAAACTAGCTTGAAAAACTCACTTGGGAATCATCAATCTAATAGAATTGAACAACCCTAACTTCAGATGTTCAATGCCCAAACATACAGAAATTTAGACTCCAAGCACACTCAGGACACCAAAGAATCATTCACATTCAATAATAAAAGGAAAGGAAATTCATACATACCATTGATGAAGTGAGAATCGATTACAACAATGAAAGATCACAATCTTTAGTGCCCCAACAAACAACAGTAGTTATGATAACGCCCAGGAAAATCACCACCAAATCCAAGAATTCACAAATCCAACATGCCAAATCCAACTGAGCACTTAGGATCAAGCACTCAGATCAATAGAAAGAAAATGATGAATCTTAATGGCACAAAAAGTTCCCCAAAATCAATTAAATATATGCCACAGAAATCATACAATCAAGCATTAATGCAATCGACAAGATAGGCCAAACAAAAACTTGGGAACTCGATAGGACAGTGGATATTTGGAGAAATCTGACCAACATAGAATTCTTCAAGACTTTGACATTTTTGGATCATAGTATAAAGTAGCCATCATTGGGTTTTTAGAGTATCCGAGGAATTCTCCCAAGAGAGGATTTTCCCGAGAACAGCGAAAAACCCAAAATGAGTCTAAAACTTGAGGTTTTCAATCAATATCACAAAGGGATCATAGACATTCAAGCTTATGCCAAAGCAAGGTAAATCCCTAAGATCAAAGGGCCAAAACACCAGGAACAAAAGCAAAAGAGGGTCCTCACTTCTGATGGGGTGTGTGTGCGAAAATTACACAACAGTTTGAAGTGTTCTTTGATTCCTCCTAGGTATGTGTAGGATCATGATGGGCCAAAAAGTGGCGATATGATGGGTATGTGTAGGGTATTTGGCTGACAACTATTTTTTAACCAAAATTGATGAAATAAAAAGGGTTTTTAAAGGAGATTCTCAACTTTTCACCAATATAAATTATGCTTTACTTTGAATTTAATAAATAATTATTATTCATTTTCTATTTGAATTACAACTAAAGTCCTCATTGATAGGTTGATTGAAAAACATCTATAGCTTTCAAATGGTATCACATTTTTTTAATCCAAAACATGTGTCACATTCTATGCTTCACATACTATAAGATTTTAAAAAAATCATGAAGATTTGAATAAGTTAAGGTGTTCAGACATGCGATTTTTTATATTTTTAAAAAATTGTAATTAAAAATTCATAATTAATTATTTACTTGGAAAAAATTACCTAAAAAATATGCATCACATCAAGACATGAGTCCTCTACTTATATCTAAAATCTTATAAAAAATATTATCATTTTATTGTGGTTAGGGTGGTCAGACAAACACCTACTTCTTATTTTTTTCATGAAATTTAAGTAATATTGCATTGCAATTTCAAATTTTCACCAAATACTCTAAAAAAATAAAATAAACCTAGTAGTTTAGAAACTACATTCAATTTTCTACAGATTCTATTCTTACATATTTTTGAAATAATATAGCTAACTTATTCAAATTTTTACATCAAGTTGCCTAACTTTGATTTTTTTGAATTTTTCACCACTTAAGGGTTTGTTTTTTCCATGATGATAATGAACATAACCTCCTACTAGTACCTAATGCTAGGGATGCCTTGGGTTGTGGTTTATTCCCTTCCTTCTAATTTCACTTTCTGTTGGGATCTATGGTTGGAGTTTCTTATATAGGGGAGATTGTTCCTTTTGAGGTGGAGTTGGTAGTTGTAGTGTTGCTCAGTAGATCTTCTCTCTTGTGTAGGCTCTTATTGATGTGTTGCTTGTGTGAGGAGGAGAGTGGTTATTTTGGATGTTTTGGGTCTCATTTTATCCTCTCTATTAGAGGCAATCCACCTCCTCTTGAGGTGGAGGTTGGGTTGGTGCCCCTAGTGGGAAGGTGTTGTTGGGAGGCTACTATTAGCAGTTTCATGGGGTGCTACTACAAAAAAGATGATTGTATGGGGATGTTTTCTTCCTTAACTCAACCTTGTATTTCTCATATTGAGGTTGAAAATTTGGATGGTATATTTGATTTGTTTGAGAAATTTGGTTTCCCTCTTTTTAATGATTCCAATGTGAGTTGGAGCTACAAGGAGGAGGATGGTGACTAGTCATTTTCTCTTTTGGGTTTAGGGTCCCTCAAAAACCTGGTTAAGGGTTTAAGGTCCTAGGTAAAACTTGGTTGTATTTGGTTAAGGGATTTAGGCCCCTATAATTCCTTTTGTGTAGCATGTGTTGTCCTACTATATTCTTAGTGTTGTTGTTGATTGGTTGTTGATGGTATATGGTTTATCTTTGATGCAACATGTTTCTCTTGGATAGGGTTGCGAGTCCCTTCAAAACATTATGTAATGGGTTTTAGGTCACAACAAAACTTGTTTTTCCCCATAATCAAAAGCAAAATATCAAAAATATGTGAATTTTAACTACAATAGACACTCAAAGGTATTTAAAAGTAAATTTTTGTAATAATCCAAAATATATTTTTAATGCAATTAAATCTTTTTTATTTATATAAAATAAAAAATAATGGAATTTCACAAAAAAGTGTATAGAAAGAATGTGCAAAGTTGTAGTGTGACCAAATCATGGGTTTCATGCATCATTTCCCTACTATGCCATAGCTTTAAGGACTTAAGAAAACATGGTCACTTTTCTAAAATTTGAATGCTTATGTAACATTCTTGTATTCCAAAATGCACTCACATTCTATAATGTGAGTAGGTTACATAATACACTCTTATTATATATTATCAAAAATTTACTACTCTTTTTGTTTTGGGATAGGTTTGGATATTGAACATAAATGGTTGAGCTTCTAATTTACCCCCATCTGACATGTTTTTTTTTTTTCAATAAAATTTAGAACTTCAACATCATCATATTTACTTGTCATAAAATAATATTTGAGAAAATCACCACTAAATGGCATACATCTTTTTAGCTTTTTAACTACATTTTTTTTCCTATTTGGAATACATTAACATATTTATTTTTCTTTATAGTGTTTGATCTACTTATCAAATTTTGAGAAACATTTTAAATAATTTTTATATATTCCTCAAATACATATATATTGATTTTTCTTTATATAATTTGATCTACTTATCATATTTTGAGAAACAATTATATATGGTTTTTATATGCTTCATTCTTTACACATAAAAAGAAAATACATTTGTTGTTATTGTTGTTTGAGTTATGTGACATGCATGCTCAATGATGAAATTTTTATGACGCGTTCACTTTTAAAATCACCCAAAAAATTTCAATAAAAAAATACTCAACTTCTAGTAGTCACTCTTAACTTTATATCTACCAAGTGGTTTTAAACAATACTAAATACAACAAAAAAATAGGGGGGAACATAATGAAAACTATGTTATATTTGATTGAAACATAGAAAAATAGGATAGGGAAGATTTCCCCCTATAGTGTCGAAAAATGTCACCAGTGACATTTTCACACTTGTTTGGGCCCTCATAAAATTGAGCTTGATGTTGCCTTGACTTAGTGTTGTAATGTGTTTAACACACTCACATTAGGTCTTGGGCCCTTGTAAAATAAATAAACCTAATCCTACCTTATTTAGGGTGTTGTAATCTATTGTAACACACTTTCACACTTTTCTAGGGTTGTCATTAATAATTGGCCTCATTTTGCATCCACAAGCCTCATTTAATGCATCTTTTCAAGGATAATCCTAACACAAACCAACATGTAATCATTATTCAGGTTTTTTTAGGTTGTATGACCCAGATTTGGTGGTCTGGGACTCATATGCCACCTTGGGAATATGTGTCCCACCTAGGATTTTGGGTCTTGATCCTGATTTTGTACCTTTCTAAGTATTTTTGAACTTGGTCCCATAATTTATGCCTAATGGGACTCATATGCCACTTTTGGAGTAAGATTCCCATGTGGCCCAAAATCAAAATTAATTCAAATTCTTAGTGGGATTTTATCCTCCTATATCTATGTTGGCTTGTAGTGTTGTAATTTTTGGAAATTAGGCATAAACAAGTATAAATACAAGGTTATTTCACTCATTTTCACCCCAAGTATTCAAGTATTCATCCTTATAGCAAGTTTGAGTTCACAAGAGAATTCAAGTGTTTGAAAAATCATTCAAGAGCATTTAAAGGAAGATTATCAAGTGTTTTAGAGAATTATTCAAGCATCAAGCATCATGCCAAAGTCATCATGCATCATGTTTGTTTTTTAGGTAACAATTGTGATGTAGGGGTTTGTGATTCAAGTAAGAATTCAACTCAAGATCTACATCCATTGGAGCCATCTCATGCATGTTTGCAACACTTTATTGCTAGGGTTTGGTGAGTTGTAACATCATATTTTGTGCATTCATCATTCTCCATTCCTATTTCATTTCATTTCAAGTTTTGATTACCAAAACAGGGTTTGACCAAGGAAAACCCATTTCCACTAACAAAAAAAAAAATTCCCCTCTCTTTAAAGTGTGTAATTTGTAGGTTTAGGTTGAAGAAAGATTGAAGAGAAAATTTGGAGAAAGTTTTCAAAGTTGTCACCTTGTATTGGAGAAACTTGGAGAACTTCTACAGGTTGCAAAGCAAGGTTTCAAATCTGAAAAATTAGGAAGCACAAAGCAAACCTTGAAGACCAAATTTAGATGTTGAAGCTTCAAAAAACCTTAACTAGACTGATATGCTAGCTCTGACGTATGAGTCCAAGTTTAGGTCATTTTCCAAGTTTTTGTAGTTTCAGACACCCATTTGCTAGATTTTAGTTTCTGCATAGAAACCCAGATTGGTGTATGAGTCCTAGCAAGCTTTAAAATAAGCATTTTCAGTATTTCAAATCTCCATCCAGTCATCTCCATATTTCCAATTGCACACATTTCATCTTGCAACTTGCTCTATTTTACATGCATTTTTAGGTCATTTAGTGAAAGATTACATCATACTAGGTTTAAGAATTTTGATTTGTGTTCATTTATCTTTCCAAGCCCTAGATTGGTGGTGAACCCCTCATTAGTTTACAATCAGACCCTAGGAAAATGATATTACAAGATCTCTTTCTTCTTTGCATACTTGAGGGTGAGATCTCTAGGGTTTGTTCTTGAATGAGAGTGTTGTATTTTGTTATTCTATCTCCCAAGCATAGAACTCAAAAAAAATTCTTCCTTTCACCCCTAAAAATTGAAAAGTGGATCTAAAAAGGGAAAAGGGGTCCTATTTCTCTAATTTCACTAGGAAATGATATCCACACCAAGAACTTATTGTTAACCCTTAGGCGAGTCAACTCAAGATGTGAATCTGTTGATTTCCTTTTTTCTAGGACAAGGGTATGAACTAAATTTCACTTTAGGGAGAAAGATTAAAACCATCAAATCAACTCCAAATTACAAGCTATAAAGTGCATTTAGAAGCTAAATCATAATATTGATAGAACCTATAGACTTTAGGGAGAGTTTGGAAGGGATGAATGCTTTGTACCTTTTGAAAAAAGAGCTTTTTCATGGCTCACTGAGGACTCATTTTCCCAATGGAAAATGGGTCTTGGATAGGTCTCTTGAAAACCTATTTCTATTTTTTTTTTTCTATGTCTACTCTCCCAAATCCATGAATCTCGTGATCGGAAAGCCAAAAATAAATCAGGTAGGTAAATTTATGCGATTTTACAAGAATGACGACAAAAAATGCAACCTTGACAACTTCATAATTTTTGTTCTTCAAAGTATCTTCAACCTAAAATCTGCAATCACACATCAAAGAGAGAAAAATTTTGTTTGTTAGGTGAATGGGTGATTTCCTTGGTCAAACCATATTTTGCTAATTAAACTGTGTAATGAAATGAAACATGAAGGAAGGAATGATGAATGAACAACACTATGTAACAACTCACTGAACCTTTAATGCAACCTTGGATTGTAGATTTGCAAACTTGCATGAATTGGATTCATTGGATGAGGATCTTGATCATGAAACTTGTCTTGAAATAATATCCTCGAATTCTTTAATGTATCTTGAACTCTACATCACCATATTAGTTCAAACAAAATGCATGATGTAATAAATATTTGGCATGATGATAGGAATCTTGATTGCTGCAATAGTCGTATACAAATCTTCCCTTGAATACCTTGAAAATGCTCTTAAATTTCTCTTGATATCATGAAATTATTATTAGAACTTGAACACTTTAAAATATTAGATGAAACTAATTGAAATAACCTTGTATTTATATGTCTTAAAATAAATTCCTGAAATTCAAATATCACAAGCTGACATTGAATTATCGATTTGAAATCATTAAAATACTACTAAAAACATATTTTAAAGGGGGATCCTAGGTCTAAGTGTGGACCCATTCTCCATAGGGTGAATGAGTCCTAGGCCACTTACCTAGGACACACATTACTCAAGGTTGAACATTATGTTAAATTAGGGTCCTAGGTCTAAGTGAGGACCCATTCACCCTATGGAAAATGGGTCCTAGATTACTTACCAAGGATGTACATCTTCCAAAGTTCAGTGTTGTGTAATGGAATTTATAAATGTCATGTTTAATCGCTTGTAATTTTCATTTAATTAAGATTGTATTTTAATTAAATGGAAAAATCAAGTAAAATTAACCTCAATTAATTAATAAAGCCCTAGATTAATGTGAAAGTGTAAAGGTACACCTTACAACATCAAAAACAAGGCATAATTAAGTCCATTTAATTTTAAAGGGCACTAAACTTAACGTGAATATGAAAAACATATTACAACACTAAATTAAGGTAACATTAGGTTCACTTTAATACTAATTATTTCCAAATTAAGTGTGAAAAGGGGTACTTTTTCCTACGCTACATTTTTCCCCCACTTTAGTGAGAGTGTGATGCCATGTCAAATTCACACTAAATTAGACATTAAAGACACTTATGTATGCATCAATGACAAAGATACATAATGATACAACATCAAAGACCAAGAAGATCAAGACTATATTGTCCAATGTGATGTGGAACACATCTAAGCTTTCAATTTTCTCTCAATCTAAGGTAGCAGAACTTCAAGCTATGTGAGTCTTCTAATAAAGTGGATTAGTGAGAAAGTCATGCTTGGTCTATGGGATCTCACTATACAATAAGAAATTCATGCCTCTGTCTAGGCTTCTCATCATACTAACCATACCAAAGCTATCCCTTTGATAAATTTAATATGGTTCCATAAAATGAAACTTTGAGCTTATGAACAACATGTAGGTAAATGTTTTTGTTCAAAGGGATTTTTTCTTAGTTCATGTAAGATCTCTTCTTAGGGAACATCATGCCTAATGTCTCCAAGAGAGAAAAAATTAAAGAAATATCATGTACTCTTAGAGGAAATCATACCCAATGACACCACGAAGAAAAGGAAACATCAAAAGAAAATCATACAATAAAACATATGAGTATCGAAAGATAATGCCAATGTATTCCCCCACTTTAAAGTGATTTCTAACACCATTACTTTGAGTAATCTGGTTTAAAGTAGAAGGAGACATGAGAGATTTTTTTGAAATCCCTTGCCAATTCATATGATCCCAAATAAAACTACATCATGAATAAGAGTTTTCCCCCAAAATGCAATACTAAAGATAAATCAATATGTCACATGCGAGCTAACTTAAGGCATGTTGTGCACATCCTAAGCTTGCTTTTATATATACATGGAAGGTGAGTAAATAGAAAAAAGAGACAACTACAAGTGTCATATGAGGACAAGGCTACCTAACCTCCTTTCCCCCACTTAGTGCAAGACAAGAATGAGCTGATATGATTGATGAAAATCAGTAAACACAAGGAAGTGCACCAAAATACTTAAGATTTTGAATTTTATTAGTTAATTCATTACATTCATTAGTTGAATGACCATTAACTCTATGATATGCAAAAAAAGAACTCTTGTAGTAAAATTTCTTTCATGTTCTTGGAGGGAGAGATATCAATTTATCTTGGAGGAGTCTTAATAGGATACTCTCTTGATCAATAGTAGAAGATGTTCCTTTATTTTATGACAAATATAAATTTTTCTTAGTACAAGGTGTCATACTTATACAAGACTCTTTATATTGTGAGATTTTATACTCTCCTTGAAAGGATGGTGTAAAATCTTATGATTTATAATCATTAGTTTTTTGCATGATGACATTGATATTAAGTGAAGATTTATTTAATTATTGCATTTATTTCTAAGGAAAATAACCAAGACCACTAGTTTCTATCAATTCAGGATGCACCAAGGTTAAATTTGGCTTAGGAGAATCTTTTGTAATAGTGTTTGTATTGAGCGAAGGATTGTTTGTTTCTTTTGAGGGACAATAGCCAAGATCACTAGTCATTTCTTGCATATTAAGCTCTATAGGGGCACAAATACCTTGTTCTCTAGCACCACATCCTTTTCCACTATACCCCAATTATTTCATAACTTCATAACCTCTTCCATAAATATTTTTCATTTCTCTTAGATTTTATGGTTGTTCATAATTAAATTCATCAAAGTTTGCTGTGTAATTTATTTCTTCTTCTAAAGTGGTTGAAGTGGATCCTTTCAAATTTTGTGTTAACATTCCACATTTTCTTTTACCTTTTCAAACTCTTTTTTTTCTATATTTTATTCTCCCATGAATCTGTTGGAGTTAAAATGACACTAAGAGGGGGGGTGAATTAATGTCTTAACAGATTTGACCAATTTTAAAAAATTCATAAACATAGCTCAAATTTGATCTCAATATTACTCTGATTAATGCATTCATGAGTTGAATGTAATCATTCATAAACAAAATTGAGAAAAGTAATAAACCCAA
>VDFB02099603.1:0-30166 GCA_007258455.2 Sequoia sempervirens | reverse complement strand
CTAACTTCCTTCTCTAGAGAATCTAGCATTTTTACTCTATTAGATGGTTTATGACTTTTTCATAAAAGGTGTTGTACTTCCTAATTGTATTTCGATGCAATGTCATAATTTATACTAACAAATGTTCAAAAGAAATACCATTCTTAGTAGCACTTTTCTCTAATTCTACTTTGACCTCATCCCAAGAATCCTTGTTTCTCAAGTTTTCAAGCAAGGGTTTACTTTGATGTTGAATTCTACTTCCAACATTCTTATTGAGCACAATCATTGATTTAATGGTGTCACATGGATTATATTGGCAGTGAAAGATACCATCAAAATCAAAAAAATTCAAAAGATCATGTGCCACACTAAATTCTTTCTCTCGAATGTGATCCCTCCACATGAGAAAGGTAAATAAGGAAATAAGGTCTTCATTCCCTGACTGGTAAAGTGTCTTTCATCAGTACTCTACATGTGCCTTACATATTCCAAAGAAAAACCCCTCTCTGTCACATGTATTGGAATTTTGTATGGTTGCAGTTATGATCCATGAAATCTTAGCATAGTACATTCTTCCATTAAGTATCAATCAACCAATTGTATTTCTTTTCCTAGTTGAATGAAATTTCTACATGACATAGGCAATCTAGGCATTAGATTATTTATAATTGCTTAATGCAATGGAGCCAAAAAATATTCTACAAAGTGATTGTAGTTCTTTCCATAATCATGCATCTTTATCACAATGGTCCATTCATATGTTGGAAGTGGAGCCATTTTCTTTTCCTCGGCATTACAATAGGGTTGAATTTGAAGCTTGTTGGTCTAAAAAATTCCTCTAAATTTGAATAGAAATAGATAGCACAAATAGGTTGTGACCATAAATGTCTTGGTGGAACCTCCTTTAATCATTAAAAATTGTTTATGCATGGATTCTACAATGTGCCCAATAAATTAATATTTGACATGTGGAACATGATAATTGATATTATATACCATTTCAAAGAGGTTTGCACCCAGTTCCAAGTTGCTATCTAATCTGAGGAAAAATTCTAGCATGGAAATAGTATCCTAATCCCATGGTTTAAAAATATCCAAATTATAAGGAGGCTTATGATAACCTTTCAATTTGTTTCTACCTTGAACTATTCTATTTAAGAAAGAATTTTTCTCCTTTTCATCCACTACTTCATAATCACTAGCAAGCTTTTCTAGGTCAATGTAGACATTTCCAAATTCTTCGATTGTAAACCCCAAGGCCAACACTTTTCCAATTTCTTTTGCATTAATGGATAACAATTCTTCTTTTCTATCTTTATTAACAATTTCTATTTTTTTATCATCATAATTTAGGGTACAGACCATGATACATTTTGGGCAAAGGAAAACCTCATATAACATCATGCGCCCTAATCCACTTAGCCATGGTGCACTGAAAATATTAACTTGCATTTTCTTTGAAGCCTTATTCTAAGATAAAAATATAAGTTATGAGGTATGCCTACCATAGGTTTCATGATCATAAATATCATGGTATTCATTAGTGAAACCTGGGGTTTTAAGCAATTTTTAATAATGTAATTTTTCATCTGACATTGCTATAGTGGTACTACTACTAGTGGTAGACATGTTGATACAATAAAAAATGTGAAATTTGTGAATTTCCTATTAGTCCTTAATCTTTCTTAATTCTTAAAACTCTTAACCCTAAACCTAAACTTCAAAGTTTGACAAAATAAGATTTTAAGAAATGTCAAACAATGAAATGTAGCAATAGGAATTCTTTAACTTATCTAAATTTTGAATTTTGGTTCTTGAAGTTGAAACTGGGTTACTGGAATGGCTTTGTTGGAAGTGGAACTATGGAATCCAGAACAGGGTGGTGCATTGTAATGAGTAAACTGAAGATTGAAATCTCCCTGTGTGCTGACCCTTTGACTTCAAAATAAAATCACTTAGCAATAGAAAGTGTTTTTAAAAAAAAAAAATTGAATAAAACTGAAACATCTACTTGTTACTTACGAACTACATAGTACACAATCAGGTAGTACATGCCCCATGGTTGACAACATTTAAAACAAGCCATTAATGATTTACTCTTGCATTGACAACAAATTCTAAATCATTGATCTTTGTTAATCTAACAATTATAGGGTGATTCTGGAGGTTTAAGTTTGCAAGCCTAGTGCTCTATACATTTCATTTTGAATGCAACTATAACCATACATCAAATTTTTATTGAACGGTTGAGTAATTTATGATATAAATAATAAACATAAAACATGTGTTTTAAATTTTCTTTAAACTTTAATGCGCTAGGATTGACATCAAGGACAAGGGGTTAGAAACTTAACATTGCAAAGGCCTTAATAAAATGAATTACAATGTCACATTAATAGCACAATAATACATATTTTATTACAAGTGAATTACAAATGTCACATTATTACATAGTACAAATACAAATGTAAGTGCCAGTACCAAACTTCTGCTAGACCACTAATGAAAAGTTGAAAACATAAATGTGATACATGTATCTCTAAAAATAAATGGAACTTTCTCGGTCAACCATGAGCTCTGAAAATTAAAAAAATGGGACTTGTCCGGGTTAATAAATAATTATAGAAGAAAATAATGCATGGGAAAGGGGCCCAATCAAACTAGGAAATGGTACGTGAAGATACAAAATGTACTTAGCCCCTTCCCGAACTAGACTCATCTTGAGAGAGATGAGGTTGTAAGAAATTTCTCCCCATGCAGAGATGAGCATTAGAAAATATGCATGGGGCTTGCCTGGTAGGCCATGGTGTCCTAAAATAAATGTAAGGGACTCTCCTAGCCATCCATACAGATGATGAGGGGTAGTAAAACTGCTCCCATGTAGAAGATGAGCACTGAATTAAATGCATGTGAATTGCTTGGGAAACCATGCAAATGATGAGGGGTAGTAGAACTACTCCCATATTTTACTTACAGCTTCCATGCACTAGGATAGCACTTATCTCCATTAGAGCTCCTCATCCTGGTTCAAAACCTATCTGAGAAGTCAGGTGAACCAAATCAACTTCTTTCCAATTCCACCCATTCTGAGCTTGAATGAAATTGGTCTTTTACTCTGTAACTACATAACTAGAGGCAGGAGAATTTAGAGCATCCCCAATAATACCGCATCATATTCTTCCTAAATCCTTATTAAGTTATTAACCCTACAAAATGAAAACCCTTATGACAATTAAATGAATGATTTTAGTTGTGCTCACTATCCTTATTTATGGGCCAAAAGTGCCACTACCATCCTGGTGCCTTGTACACCTCACATGAGTCACATGTGAGGTTGTGTATAGTTACTAAAATACTGACTAGTAAGTAATAATTGTGGTTCACGCAAACCAAAATCCAACTTAATCGGTACCTCAAGTTGGATACATGTAAAGTTGCAAACTGTACCTCAAGCTGACAAGCTATCAATTATCAAAATAAGTAGTGCAACACAAGCTGTCGATTGTCAAAATCATTGGATTATTGACATCATCATCTACAATTCTACAGTACATCATGCAGTTTTCAATATAAATCTATCCAATCAATCACTCTAGCTATTCATATGGCATTAATCTGCGTCGTTGCCCAGTACCACAACCAATTTGAGAAATTCAATAGAATAAATGAAAGGTAGAGTACTTCAATGCATTGAAAAAAGAGAATTAAATGTCTCATTTTACCTTAATCATTATCAATGTCCTAATAATTCACAATAAATTTCTCACTTATGATTAGAACTATATGTTGATAATTACTATTAGTTTTAAAAGCCACATTTAACATTTTTATATTGATAAAAGCAAAAGGGATTTACAAGAATGGAGCCACAAAAATCCTTTTAATTTAAGTAGCTATTTTCAAAGATTAAAGTACATAGTACATAACCAATGTGGCCAAAAAGCCACTAACCATCACAAAAAGCTAGTCACAAAGTACATATTACAAGAACCTTAGAACTATTACGTTGTACAATAAAATATAGGCATGTGACACATCACACAATTTATTACTAAATTTTTTGTTAACATTAGTTGAGGGCATCAACTAGCTATTTGAGTAGAACATGAATTAAATTTAACAAATTAACAATAGAGAAGAAAAGTGAATCACCCTAAACCTTCCTCTGAAATTTTAGACTCTTTAATGATTCATATTTCATATCACATAGCAGATGAGACTCGACCCTCAGGATTAAAGAGTTAAGATTTAAGGCTTTTTCATAAAATATTTCATTCTAACTTAGGCAATATTAAACAATAAATAAGAGCATGATGACTGACAGACCTAAATAATTAATAAAATCTCCATTGATTTCTGAAAATCTAACAGTTCTAGTTTTATTCTGAAAGTTTCAGTTCGCAATTCTAGTGCTTCAGGGATTTACTTCCAAAATGCATCTATAGTTATCCATCAAATATTCATCGAACAGTCCCTCTTTTAAAAAATGCTTTATGCACGTTCATAATTTAAAATGGGGACATCGCTAGGTTGAAGAGACTCGACCGTCAGGATTAAAGAGTTAATATTTAAGGCTTTGTCATAAAATATTTTGGTCTAACTTAGGCATTATTAAATGGTAAACAAGGTTACAAGAGCATGATGGCCGACAAACCTAAATAATTAATAAAATCTCAACCATTGAATTCTAAAAAATATAATGGTTCTAGTGTTATTCCAAAGGTTTAAATTCATAATTCTAGTACTTCAAGGATTTACTTCTAGAATGCAAATATAACCATCCATAGAAAATCCATTGAACAGTCCTTCTTTTAAAACAAACTTTATGGATGCGCATAATTTAAAATGGGTACATCTCTAGGTTGACAAGACTTGACCCTTGGAATTAAAGAGTTGATATTTAAGGCTTTGTCATAAAATATTTTGGTCTGACTTAGGAAATATTAAATGGTAAACAAGAGCACCAATATTTAAATGGTAAAATATTTAATAGTTCTATTGTAATTCCAGAGGTTTCAATTCACAAATCTAGTGCTTGAGAGATAAACTTCCAGAATGCAACTACAACCGTCTATCATAAATTCATCGGACAGTCATGGCCCATAATGTTGCATGGTCACTGTAATTTGGAACCTTAGAATCAAAGTCTGAAGTTTTGAAGTTTTTGAAACATCTGACCCACTGACTACAGAGATGACCAAGAAAGACTTGCAACTAAGGTTAAGAAAAGCACCAAAACCCTGACTTTGGTGAATTAAGATAGGAAAGGTGGCAACTAAGGTTAGGAAAAGCACCAAAACCCCAACTTTGGTAAATTAAGATAGGAAAGGTGGAAAGGATGGTGCATTTATGAAGTGAAGATCATGGAAAAATTTTATCAAGTGGACATGACTGGAGGATAGATGGGTAATTAAGATTGGTATGTGAGGAGTTTGGAAAATTATTACCTCTTGGCCCTCAATTAGCGAAGTTAATAATAGAGTTTTGTGTGGAGAAGTACACAGAAATTATGAAAGAGTGGTGGTGGTGGAGGTGTAACTACAATAGTTTTCAAATGGAGGCCAACTTCACTTTGTGTTTGAGGAGGCAATTAAACCTATTTTATGGTGAAGCTCCTGACAAAAGATTAATGGGTATGTTTTTATTCACTGATGGGAGGTTGGTACAAAGTGTGTAGATGATTTTGGGGAAATCCTTTGGAAATTTGAGTCATAGATATAGAACTAACATGGATGTATACTCCTTGATTATATCATGGGGTTTGAACTTGGGGGAATCAACAAGCACAGTGAGAGAAGTGATGGAGATGATTGTGCATTGAGATTTCTTGGAAGGATTAGAATCAATACGTGAATGGGTAGTTCCATGTGAAAGTCTCGACATTTGAGAAGGCTCTGAAAATGTGGAACTGGAAGGCACAAAAGGATGCATCTCTTTCATGTGTTGGCCAGAGGATGAGATTTAAAATTGATGCAAGGAAGAAGCAAGGTTAGGCTAGCAAGCATTGAACCTCTTTATAGCGCTGATGAAGGTGGAAGCAATTATAGCACAGGAGAAAGTAGAGGAAAAGCGCATGGAAGCATAGGCGAAAGTGGAGGAAAAGTGTATGAAAGAAAAAGGACAAAATGTGAGGAAGAGAAAGATGAAAGGAAAAGCAACAAGGAAAGTTGGTTATGAAACGGGTAGCACTAGTTGAATTGGTAGTTTTTGTAGGGTTTTTGCAAAATTAACGCAATCTACTAGTACCAAATTTTTGGCTTGTTAAAATATGTAAGGTAGATACAGATAGTTGTGAATTGGTTTTAGTTGGGCAGAGTTACTTTTTCTATTATGAAGCATGTTAAGATCTTTTTTGAAAAAAATGTTATAGTTGTGGGTATTTTTACATGGTTGATGAAAACAATGAGGCAAATAATCTTTATTTTCATTCATTTTTTTTATTAGTTTGATATTATGTTTAATTCACCAATGTTTTTTTCTTAATCATTTGAAAATAGGTTTAGTTCACCTATGAATTTTATTTTTTAGTTTGAAAAAAAGTTTTAATCACCAACAAAATTATTTTTTCTGGTTTGAAACAAGTTTAATTCACCAATCAAAATATTTTATTTCTTTCAAAATAGATTTTAATCACTAATGGAAAAAATTTAGTGGTTTTAAAAAAATTGTATTTCGCTGGGATTTTCCACAAACTTCTAGTGATTATAAAATATTTGCCAATGGACATTATTTTTTTCACGAAAAACGAAAAAAATGCAACTAAAATTAATATTTTTATCAAGAAGTATACAAGATTTGCAAGGATTTTACACCTTCGCCAAGGGGGGTTTCTTAAAGTTTTCCTTGCTCAGGGGATGACTCATCTCTATCAATATTTGGTTGCTCTACCTTGTTCAAATAGCTCCTAGCTTGGGAAATGATGTCTGCACATGAAGGGAAAGTGAATTCTGAGTGAGGTGCATCATGGACCCTACACCAGAAATACATTAGTACTTCCTCTAGTCTTAGCCCGTCCTTGCTTCCTAGGAATTCTAAGATCAACTCCTTGTAGGCTTTGGCTACCATGTCAAAAAATTCTTCATATGGATCTGCAAGAGCTAAGGGTTGGTATATCTCCTAGAAGGGGTTTTCTTCTTGCAAAACTATTTCAATTATGCCCAATAATGTTAAACATTCCATCTCATTATGTCTACAAATACCATGAATTCAAAATTTGTCTAACAATGCAATTTTTTGTAATGGCTTCTTCAATCTCCTATTTAAATCTTCCTAAAGTTGAGTAATGCTAACTTGCAATTGCTGCTCCATCTCAGGTCAGATATTGTTTGTCTCCGATTTTTTTATTTTAAAATTCTAGCATATTATGAGATCTATCTAACTCATATTTTACTTGAAAGTACATTCAAATACCAACTTTGTAGCCTTGAGCTTAGCCATGCCCTCCTTCTGGTGTCATTTCTATTAATGGGTGTTTTTGCACTTTTGAACATAAACAAAGCACAAGTGTAATCCCTCTCTTGAAAGGTGAAAACATGCAACTGAGCTTCAGATAATCACTCCAAGGTATCTTGGGTGTGAGGTCATGAAAATTCTTGGAATAGTTCAATTGGTTGATGTGATTCTCTGGTAATCATAAGGAGGCCTTTATGGATTACAAATAATGGGAAGTTTGGTCTGCAAATGGAGTTTTAGAGTGATGGAAATGAATGAACAATGGCTACACACTCAAAACAACAAGCTGAAACTCACTTCAATCACCAAGTTTATCATTGTGATGGTGCTTGGAATCCTACTCTAACAAAGGTCTAAAAGAAATAGAAAGAGAGGAAATGGTTGATAGAGCTATTCTAAATCTAATTTATGAATGAATAGTAATAATGGAGGATGCTACAATAGATAGACTCCCATTAAACTAAGTTTTTCTTTACCAAGAGAAACCTACAGCTACACAAAAATAGTGCAATATTCTAAGGTCTTCGTATTTTCAGATTGTTCATTCACCTCACAAACATACAATTGAACTAAAGAGTAGCATATGAATTATCTCAAACTAGCTTTGCAAAGTAATTCATTATCAATAAACCACAAAAATCATGAGTTGGAACTACATCCAAGATTATGAAAGAAACCACCATTAAAGACATCCAAGAAACTAACAAACTAAAACTAACGTGGAGGTGGAATCATGCATGCAAAATGAGCAAGCTCAAAGAAAACACCCAGAATAATGTAATGCTTCCTTTTATTGTTGCAAAATTCCTCTTACAACAATTTACCACCTCCCTTAGAAATGAGGAGCAAGCCCCTATTTATAGTTTTCTAAAAGTGAAATGAATGGACAAGATTGATTTGCAATGAATGGCCCAAATTCAATATAACCTAGGGTTTCACCTACCCCAATATATTACAATATAAAATAGACTTGTTTTTTTTTCCCTATTTCATCATGTTGCTTATTTTGTCATTTAGCCATTGTATTTTTTTTATCTTTTAGCTTCCTTCTCTATTGCAGCTATAAATATTTGAAGCCTACCCTTTGTCTAATATGTTTGCATCATTCTTTCAACTTGTTAAATAGGTCTTTTTGCAGATTGGTGTCACTAAGGAGCAGATATATCACTCCCAATCCTGGTGGATAGCTTCTTAACGATCATCATCATTTGGTGGAAGGATAAAATAGCTCCCTCTTGCTTCTTCAAAGTCACTTACTTGATTCATGGCACTGACTTCGTTGCAATACATCCATATGTAATTGAGTCCTCCTTGAAAAGTTAATAATTGTTTATGCAAATATCCCTCTCCTAGAAATATTCATTATCATTGGTAAACTCCCATAGATGGACATTTTAGAGCACTTCCTCCTACAAACTTGGCATGTGACATGTAGGTCCCTCTTTTAGATTGCACTGTTTATGATTTCACCTCATTTTCTCTTTAGACTGGGCTTTGAGTTAAACTCCCCCATTTGATAGCGCATCTTGGTAGCACATTGTAGGAAAATTCCCTAAAAATTTCCAAGGCTTGGCATGACCTAAGAAATCAGACCTGTTGATATCAAGTGTATTCATCTTGAATTTAGAATCCCTCTTTCTAGCGCTAGTTCTATTGATGGGTGCTAGGAGGAGAGGCAAGCATAAAATGAATGGTGATTAGAGCAATGTGTTCTTCCCTTGTTCAACCCTCCTCTTTTGATGGCTTTCTCAATAGGCCTCCCTGATGGACCTGTAGCAAGTACCATAAGTTTTGCATGCAAAAGATGTAGTAAGTGCTTTCATATATAGAGAGGTAGAGTATACCAGTTAAATCCTACAAATTCAAGGTTAGATGCATTCATAGATTCTCAAAAGATCATAACATTCATTCTAGTTTACCATTTGAAGATCATTCAAGAAATTTGCAAGGATGCAGACCTAGGAGTGTGGGTTTCCCCTAGGCAGAAGTCATTATGAAGAAAGTCATTAAGAAACAGTGCAAGGAGGGGGGATGTCTGCAGGTGGCCACCCACATGGAATTTTTTGCATGGTATGATCGCAAGGAAAATCTAGGTTGAGGTGACCTGGTAAGTGTGAAAATAAGTAATGGAGCCCCTTCAATTGTCTTCCCTTTATAAAAAATAACCTCGTTTTCTCATGTGGGTGCAAGGACTACAAGCACAGCCATTGGGAAGGGTGTTAATGTTTGGCTATTAAGTAGCAACTAATGTGAATAGTGTCCCACATGTAGATCCCGGTGGACAAGAGCCCACACATGGAAACCCATAGCTAACAACCCACACATGAAAAACTTGTAGTGAAATTTACGCAAAGTCACAAAACTTAGTAGATTTGATATTTTCAATTTTAGCACCTAGAAAAAGGGGGGAAAGAGTGTCAAGACATATTCTATTAAAATTTGATTCATTTTTTAAAAAATAGAAATTTAGGATGAGAAAGTTGGAGGGTCTGGCATCGTTTACTATGGCATTTCACAAACAGACTTCCGTAGATGAAAACCCACACATGGAAACTTGCAGCCAACAACCCGCACATAGAAACCCATAGTGAAATGTTTGCAATGTCAAAAAACTTAGTGAAACTGACTCAAGCCTCCTTGGGCATGATAAAACATTCATTTTATGGGCCCTAGATGTTGAAAACTTGAATTTTGCACCCTTTTTTGAGATGTGGACATTTGGAAGGAAGAAGTCAGGGGGTTTGATACTGCTAGAAATGGCATCCCACAAATGGGCTTTCACAAATGGAAACCAACAGACAGAAACCCATAGCCAACAACCTGCACATACAAACCCATAGTTCTAGCAACCCATAGATAGTAACCTGCACGCAGAAACCAACAGAAAATTTTTTGCAAAGGAAAAAGACTTAGTGAAATTCAAATAGATGAATTTTGTCAAGGGGTGTTTGATCATTTTAAGGCACATGATCAACTTAAGCTTGGGAATAGATTTTTGAAAAATGAGATGGGAGTAAAAACTATTCATCAAGAGAAATAATGACCTAGTAGTATCAAAAGAAAGGGGGTCCCTACCTTTGGCTAGGCGTGTGTGCAAAACATGCACAACACTTACGAAATTTTGATGCAAAATCTAGTGAAGGAATATTCCTTGGATATTCTACAAAATAAAAGCTTATCAATGCTACAACAAGAGGATAAAAAGGATCGTTTAAAGTGCAAGTATTAAGGTGGATAAATACCTACATGAAAACTCAATATCGATAGATATATATGAATTAGAGGAGTCCTCTTGCAAAGAAGAAGAAAAGGATGAAGGTAAAGGATAATAAGTGCAGGTTGAAGAGGAAGAAGCTCTAGAGAATATCCATAACATCCCTAAGTATGTGTAGAAGAATCATTCAAAAGATCCTATCATTGGTGACAAGAGAAAAGGTGTATTGACTAAATAGATACAAAATAGGGTTCCACCTTATAAGAGATGGAACAACACACAAAGGGGGTTAGGACCTATTTCAATCTAGTTCATTCATGGAAACCTAGAAGTAGTAACCCAATGATTTAATTGAGAGAAAGGTGTTGCTACAAGGTCTCCTTAGGTGTGATTAAAGGGAGTTCACCACTAAGAAAATGCTTAGAAAGAAGGAAATGGAATAAATATGCAAATCTAATTATATGACCAAGAAAATGGAACTCAAATAAGAATAACAATCTAAGAATGAACAGAGAATCACCTAGAAGAATGGAGATGTCCAAAATAAGGTTTGTAATTATAAAATTTTTAATTTTGATGTGCATTGGGACTCATATGCTAGACTGGGTGATTTAGTCCCAGTTTAGGGTTTTGGGTTGAATTTGGAATTTTCTACTGATACACTAGGGTTTACAAAAAATTGCTAAAAAGTGGTTACTGGGACTCACACACCCAAGGTGGTGATTTAGTCCTAGTATTAGGACTTTTCTGAAACTTTTGTATCCTCTAGTAATCTTTTGTAACTTTTATCTCGTCCAATCTCCAAGTCTAAAAATCTGAATTTTGGCTTGTAGGTGACTTTTCATGAAGATAAAAACTTCTTAACAATTTTAAAAACTTTCTTCAATCTTGCAACTTTATCTTCAAAGTTCCTTCAAGGTCCAAATCACCTAGATCTGCAATCACACATGAAGAGGGGAAATTTTTTGTGTTAGTGGATAGGGGTTTTCCTTATTCAAACCTTGTTTTGGTAATCAAGCCTTGAAATGAAATGAAAACGAATGAATGAATGATGAATGAACAATATACAATGTTGTAACTCACCAAACCCTTGAAATGAAGGCTACAATATTGTATGCACTGTCTCCAATGGATGTGGATCTTGACTCTTGATTGAATGCTTGAAACTTGATCTTGAATTCTTGCATCAATCACAAAAACTTACATCACAAATGTTAGCTCAAAAACACACATGATGCATGAAGAGTTTGACATGATGCTTGAATATTTAATTGATGGCTCAAAATTCTTGATAATCAGCTCTCAAATTCTCTTGAATGCTCTTCATCTCATAAACTTTCTAGGATATTTTCTCATGAAAGATACTAAGATACTTGTGAACTTGCTAGGAGAAAATATGTGAAATAACCTTCTATTTATACTTGTTTATGTAAAACTTCTTGAAATTACAACATTACAAGCTGACATCAGATCTAGGAGAAAAAAATCCCACCAAGATTTGAATTCAAAATAGTTCCAAGCTAAAGTGGGATTCATAAGCCCAAGGTGGCATATGAGTCCTAGTGACTTAAACTTGGGACACAAATTTTAAAAAATGTTAGGTTCAATGCAAAAATTCAATATTAGGTCCTGAAACCTAGGTGGGACCCATACACCCAAGGTGGCATATGAGTCCCAGATCACTAGATTTAGAACAAAAACCCCCAAAACATTAATTATGATTTTCCATTTAATTAAAGTTGGGATTATCCTAAAAAATATGCAATTATTTATGCTTATGGATGCAAAATAGGACCAAATAAGCCATAAAGAAGCCAAGTTTTAATAGGGAGGGCCCAAAAAAGTGTGAAAATATAGAGGGATACATTTTCCTCCACTACATTTACCCCCACTTTAGTGAGAGGAGGAACTTGCTTCAAACTCACACTAAAGTAGAAAAATACTCATCTAGAGGGGTCCAAATGTACCAATGCTAGTGGGATAGGGCAACAATGATCAAGAGGGTAGCACAAGCCCCCAGGATCAAGATCTTATGGAAACCCAATATAGGTACACAAGAAAATACATGAAAATTATGTATGAGCAACAACAAGATACAAGCATACAATGCTAAAGACAGAGAAAAGGAAAAAAAGAAAAGTGGATCAAGCCTCGACTATTTTTCCAACACGATGTGGATCAAACCTTAGTTGTATGTCCAAAAACATTTACAAGTGGAACATGATGTCCACTATGCAAACCAAATTCACACTCACAAGGGCTAGTGAAACCTTAGGTTTTCCACTAGGTGATCTCCCATAGAGATGAGACACATACACATGTGGTTGGTATGTTCTCATACACACAAGAAAGTTGCTATGGGAAAGTCACACCTAATTTCAGCTCCCATAGGCTAACCATACCAAAACTATACCTCCTTATGAATTTTATAAGGCACCACACAACATGAATAGTAGGATTCAAGAGGCAAGTAAAACTTTGTATTCTTGACACCTATGAACAAACAGGATGGCTCCACAGGCAAGCAATGTGTGTTATGCAAGGTGGTCATATAATAGTTATTGTAAATGAAAAATAGTGTAAGATACATTCAAAGGGGTTTTTTTTAGTTCATGTAAGGTATTAACATAGGGGATATCATGCCTAATGTCTCCATGATAGGACCAATTGAAGGATAGAATATTCACACCTTAGGGAATGCAATGCATCACATCAAACCACTAAGAGGAATATAATATGCTAAGCGAGATCACACTCTTGAAGTACATTATACCCAATATCATCCCCAAGATAACTATGCATCACATGAAATAAGAGGACCACACAATGAAACATGAGTTGAAATTAAGATGCAAATGAATGATGCCAATGTATGCCCCCACTTTAAAGAAATTTCTAAACACCATGTTGTTTGCAATTACCTTAAAGTAGCAAATGATAAATTATAACAATAAAGAGGACATGAGAGCTTATTTGGAAATCCCTATCCCAAGTCATATGTTTCCAAATTAAGCTACATCATGAAAAGGGGTTTCCCCCAAAATTAAATCCCAAAATTACATAAGGGATCCACAGATTCATGGCTAGTATGTCTTCACTAAAATGTTGTTATAGAGCTCAAAAATGTCATAATTCCCCAAATACTCATGGAACAAAAAGAATGAAACAAAGAGAGTGAAAACAAAGAAAAACTTTTGGGTCAACATGGAAGAGACATAAATGTATTAGCACCTTGTGTCATCCCCAAAATGAAAACACAGGATAAAGAAAATATAAAATATGTTTACAACATATAGATGAATGTAGGTACATATAGAGGAATGTCACAAAGAGAGAGGTACATCAAATAGAACATTATGGGGGACCACATTACACACATGCAATCACACATAGAATATTAAAAGAAAATAAATAAAAATACTAATAAGGCACATGTGAGTCAACCTATAGTAGTTCGTCTGCGTCCTAATATTGCTCATCATATATGGAAGGTGGACAACAAGCCAAAGGGATAACAACAAGTGACAAACTAGGGGAAGCACTAAGTTCAAAACTCTTCTTAGGAGAAGTATCATTTAAGCTCATAGAAGAAGAAAATAATGTATTCAATTCATTATGCACTTCCTCATCAATTTTAGCAATCTCATCATCATCTAAATTAATCATAATAGGAGGTAAAATGATAATGTCCAATGAAGATGCTAGTTATTTTTGTGGTTGTGGTATAGGGTCTTTTTGTCATGGCAAAGAGGGAGACTCCTCGTGTATTTCTTCAGTGAATTTTGGATGTTAATTTTCTTTGTTCTTCTCTTCATTTAACCTTCAAGAAATAGCACAACATCTACACCTATTCTCTCTAGCATTTCTATTTCTTTTAGTACAATTTTCAAGTTGTGTTTGTGTAGGAGCAGGTTTATTGACCATTGGTTTCTTTTCTTCAAAAGGAACCTTGGGAGGTTGTTCAACCACTTTCTCTTTAGCTTTGTAATTTTTTTAATCTTAGGAGGCATGAAAAAATTGCTTTGGTTGTCTCTTGGTCATTTATAGGAGATAGGAAAAGGATTTATGATAGGTTGGTCTTGGTTAGTTGGATGGTATTTTAGTTCTATCATGATTTCATCAAGGATAGGAGGCTCAATCATGGGTTGAGGCATGTTTTGGAGAGATAATTCTTCTATATGTTTTTCCTTAAACTTTTGATAGGATTTGAAACAAAATTCCTCATGAGGTTTAATAGGTTCCATAGGCTCAAGCCAAAATAAATCCAATGAGAAATTCCCAAGGAAATACATAGGATTAAAACCACTATGGTGCACAATAAATATTTCATTGTTAAAGGGAAACTTTAAATAGTTATGCACAACACAAAGGACAACTTCCATGAAGCATAGCCATGGATAACCAAGATTCACATAGAATTGATCTAACATCAAGATGATGGAGAATGATACATCTAATTTTTTCAGTCGAACTTTTAAAGGAAGGATGATCAAACCCATCACATGACAAGCAAAACCATTATGGTTTTTTGTCAATGCTTTTGGTTTTTCATATGTTTCTTGATAAATTTCATGCACAAGTAATAATTTTTCAGTGATAAAATTCTCTATACAAACAAGATCAATTAATATCCCATTAGTGGGAATTTCATTGATTTGATCGGCTATGTAAAGAGGACCATTAGGTACCTTTTTATTATATCTTTTGAGGAGAAAGAAATGTCAAGAATATTTTAGTTTGGCCCTTACAAGGTTAAATTTTGATCAATCCAACAATATTATCCATATTACCTTTTTCATTAGTAACCTTGTTGTCATCATTCGTGTCAACATTCATCACATCATTCTTCTTAGTTTCACTAGCTTTGACAAATGAAATATTATGATTTGGCATGGGTTTGGTAAATATTTTCAGGTTTTGGTTGGGAGGGGCAAAAAATTTATTACCCTAACCAATGACACCTCCAATTTGAATATGATTAGAATCAATGAGGTCTTGCACAAGATGTTTAAGATACTTACAATGTTTTCTATCATGTCTATTTTGATAGTGAAAATAAAAATAAGAATTATATCTAAAGTTTGGAGGTAAAGGCTTATTAGGATTGGGAGTTTCAATTGGAGGTAAGGAAATCAATTTCTTTTCTAGAAGTTGTAACATGGTTTTATGCACGATATCAGGTTAGGGAGTAAATTATCTTTTCAAATCCCCAAATGTAAAAGGATTTTTCTTATTTATAGCATCCACTTGGGTATCAACATGTTGGGTTGGTTGAGGGGGATTTAGCTGAAGGGATCCTTTATTTTGTTTCCTAAAAGGTTGGTAATTATTTTAATTTGCAGATTCAAACTTTTCAGGATGACTAGAAGTGGGTTTTGTTTCACAACTACTAACTAAGTTTTGATAATCACAAAGGGAAGTACACAAGTGTATAAAAGAATGAAACTTCATCATGCCAATCTTATCTTATATCATAATTTGTAAGTTCTCAATGAAAATTCATTGAGGGTGAGGATTGAGAATCTTTATGTTGATTTGAGAATAAAGCAATTGGTAGTATGAAATGAATTTAGTAACCTTTTCATCATCCTTTTTTATTACATCTCATCAAATAAGCTAATGTCATCTTAGGAGTCATGTGCACTTGGAAATGGTTAATAAAGGCCTCAACAATTTCATTGAATGGAAAATTTTAGATATTCAGTAATGAGGAAAATTATTCTAAAGTGGTATCTTTCAAGGACCTAGCGAAAAGCTTAACCAAGAGCTTATCTTCAAGGATAAAATCATTGCATAAGGAAGTGTAAGAAAAAACATGATTAAAAGGATCTCGTTTCAATCCATATTTCTCAAACCTAGGAATCTCTATACCCTGTGGTATCAACATTCTTAATATCTTCAAGGATAAGGGATTGCTTTTGAAATAGTATGATGGTTGGACATTTTAACTTTGGTTTATGGTGAAAATTTTTTGTTGAAGGGATGAAACATTTTGCAAGAGTTGGTTAAGGATGACATCATTAGTTGTGTTTTGAGATGGAGGTGAATATGGTGGAGGTGTACATGTGTTCGAGGGGGAAGTGAATGGAATGCTTATGGGAGATAAATTGGTAGGAGATATGATGTGAGATGTCACAAAGGTACAAGGATTGCTAGTGGAAATTGTTGAATGTTGTGTTTGTCTTTCTAATATGTGGTTGTCATTGATGTCAGCACTATTAGAATTAATGCATTTGAAGTTGTATGTGTTGAGGATTTTGACAAAATTGTAATGAAATGAGTTGCAGGTTGTCAGTCATGAAGTGAAGTTTAGTACATTGATGATCAGATGTTGTGGAAAAAAGGGTTTCTTGTCAAGTATATCTAGTTTATCCACATTGAGTTTTAGAGATCTGCATGAATATTTGTTCGTGTTATAAAGATTTGTATTTTGGCAATTTTTATGTTACTTTAGTTTGCGTTCTTGAATGAAGATGATGTGATTTCAGTTAGTTCATTTGTTGCAGATGATTCTCTGGGGTTTCATGATGTTTATGGATGTTTCTAGATCATGATCTATCTGTGTTGCACATCCACATTGATCATGGTGCTCATGATCCGATATTTTCTATTGCGTATTCACTTTTTTCATGTTCTTGGCCGACAAGGTGTTTGTAGCATGTTGTGGATCTTCGAGGAATAATGTTTGAAGGTGGTTCATGTTCGAAGATGTTATTTTGGGTCTTCACTATGTTGTGGCCAACCTTGGTTGATTTGCATTAATAATTGTTATTGATTTTGGCTGACAGTTTGTATTAATTTTATTATTTTGTTGAAGCTGACATGTAGCAATTTAATTTCTTATTGCGGATATATATAAGAAATTGTTTATTTCATTTGAATTATTCCAAATATGTGTTTGCAAAAATAATGTTCTAAATCATTTGAAGGAAGAGCATAGTGTGAAGAAGAGTGAAGAAGAGTAAAGAAAAGTGAAGAAGTGTTCATGTGCTTAACTGGAACTATGATCAAGCATTAGCAGATGCTATTTTATCAGTTCAAATCCCTGCAGATGTAATCCAAATACTTTTGTAAGATAGTGTGTCTTCCTTTGGGTAATAAGCCTTATTGTAATTGAGCAGTGAGCTCTAGGTAGTGCACCTGAATGCATTTGCATTCTCCATTTCATTCTTTATACTTTTAATAGGGTATAATCTTGTGGATTAACCTCCACCGTGGTTTTTCCCCTAATAGTGTTTCCATGTAAAAAATCTTATTTTTATGTGTGTTTCTGATGTGTTGATGATTTATCCTTTCATGGTTAATAATCAGATCTAAGAATAAGGTTAATAGAGTTAATAAGTTGTGAATTTCTATGACAACTAATTCACCCCCCCTCTCAATTGTCTTCCCTTGTGTTTCCAACAATTGGTATCAGAGTAGGTTCCTTGGAATAATTTTAACAGCTTGAGGTGATCTAGGACGGTGACGTACAAGAAGGATAGTCTGAGATTTGATGGTACAAATTATTCTCTATGGAATACTTGAATGGAGTGTCATTTGAGATGCATTGGTGGACCCTACTGGAGCATTACAAGTAATAGGTATGTTATACCTCATAATGGTCCTACTACTACTATTGAGCTTACGAATCCTGAGTACAATATCAGGGCTAAGGAAGCATTTTTGAGTGCTTTTACTGATACTAAGATGACTAATGTTATGGATCTGAAGACTGCTTATGAGATCTAGAAAATTTGGAAACTTCGTATGAAGGTGATGCTAATGTGAAGATTGCTAAGTTGTATAGTTTGAAAGGAAAATATGAAATTTTGAGAATGGGTGATGATGAGAATATTACTACTTTCATGCAAAGAGTGAATGAACTTGTGTGTGGTATCAGATGTTCTGGTGGACAATTGGAAGAATCAAAGATTGTTGCTAAAGTGCTTAGATCTTTTCCTACTGCTTACAAATTCAAAGCTACAACGATTGAAGAGCTTTGGACTATGACTAATGTTACTTGAGATATGTTGATTGGTAAGCTTACTGCTTTTGAGTTGTGTGAATTTGGTGATGCCCTTCCTAAGATAGAATCTACATTCAAGGCTACTACATCTGGAAGAGATAAACAGAGATATGATCCACGAGAGAGTTCTTTTAGAAATAAATTTAAGTATGAGGAAGAAATGATACAGATTGAAGAAGAAGAAAGAGAACTAGAAGAGCTTGAAGCACTAATTGTGAAAAGAGAAGCCAGAGGACAAGGTAAGTATAAAGGAAAGTTTCTTATTAAATGTTTTTTCTTGCAATATGATAGGTCATTTAGCATCAAGGTGTCTAGAAAGAGCTTCTAAACCAAGAAATAACAAGCCTAAATTTCAAAAGAAGTGTTATTATGTTGCTAATGAAGGAGTGACAGATGATGAATCTGATAAAGGAAATGGAAGTGAGGATGAATGGGTATTTATTGATATCAAGGAAAATAATCTTGTGTCTACAGAATCTATTAGTTGTACAAATGTGGAGAAAGCCCTAGCTGCTCGAGTTGAAGAGAAAGATGAATGGGTGATTGATAGTGGATTCTCTCATCATATGACAGGAGATAAAATTAAGTTTGTGAGCTTGGAAAATTATGATGGTGGTGTTGTGAGATTTGGTGATAACACAGTTGGTGTGATCCATGGCAAAGGATGCATTTCTCTTGATAGTAAGAACAATACTGATGATGTCCTATATGTGGAAGGTTTGAAGCATAATATTTTAAGTGTCAGACAAATAGTTGACAAGGGATACAATATTCAATTCAAGGATAGAAAGTAAAAAATATTGGGGTGTTCCAGAAATGTGATTGCATCAGGTACAAAAATAAGAGGTAATATCTTTCATTTGAATGATGCTAGTAAAAGTTGTTTGATTGCTTGAGTTGATGAAAGTTGGTTGTGGCATAGAAGAATGTGTCATGTTAATTTTAATAATATTACCAATATAAGTTCTACTCAAGAAGTGAGAGATCTTCCTAAGTTGATGAAACCTACTAATTCCATATGCAAGGAATGTCAATTGGGGAAACAAACTAGAATTTTATTTTGAAGAAAACAACATAATTCAAATGAATTGTTGGAGCTTGTGCATACTGAATTGTGTGGTCCTTCTAGAGTCATAATTTTACATGGTTATAGGTATTTCATGTTGCTTATTGATGATTATTCAAGAATGATGTGGGCTACTTTCTTGAGGGAGAAATATGAAGCTCTTGAGAAGTTCAAGATCTTTAAGGCTATGGTTAAGACAAAGACAGGTCTGAAGATTAAATGTCTAAGATCAAATAGAGGTGGTGAATTCACTTCTAGTGATTTTAATTCTTTTTTTGAATTGCATGGGATAAAGAGACAATTATTTTCCTCACAAACCCCTCACCAAAATGGAGTTGTGGAAAGGAAGAATAGGATTGCTCAAGATGTTGCTAGAACTATGATGCTAGAAGGAAGTGTTCCTCTTATCTATTGGAGAGAAGTTGTGAGTATTGCTTTTTACATCCTCAACTGGGTACAAGATAAAGGTGATATTGGTAAGACCCCTTTTGAGCTATGGACTAGTCATAATCCTACTATTAGATATTTCAAAATCTTTGGGAGTAAATGTTATATTAGAAGAGATGAAGATATAGGAAAGTTTGATGCTAGGAGTGATGAAATAATCTTTCTGGGTTATTCTACTAAAAGTAAAGCCTACCAATACTACAATAAGAGGTTGAGGAAGGAACTAGTGAAAGTGAAGAAGAGAGATCACAAGAGCCTAAAATTCAAGAACATCCTAAGACTCTGAGGTATGTAAGATTGAATCATTCAAAAGGTCATATTATTGGTGATAAGAACAAAGGTGTCTAGACTAGGAGAAAGATTGTAGAAGAACATTGTTTGATTTCAAAGATTGAGCCTAATAATGTGAATGAAGCATGTAAAGATGAATATTGGGTTGAAGCAATGAAAGAAGAGCTACAAAAAATTGAGAAGAAAAATACATGGATTCTTATTCCTACACCTAAGGACAAAAAATTCATTGGAACTAAATGGGTCTTTAGAAACAAACTGAATGAGCAAGGTGAAGTTGTTAGAAACAAAGAAAGATTGGTGTGTAAGGGATATTCTCAAATGGAAGGAATTGATTTTGAAGAGACCTTTTCTCCTGCTACTATAATTGAAGCTGTGAGATTGTCTCTTTCTTATGTTACTTACAAATACTACAAGGTTTATCAAATGGATGTCAAGTCAGCATTTCTAAATGGTGAACTAGAAGAAAAAGTGTATGTTGAGCAACCAGATGGATTTCAGTTGACTAATCAAGGTGATATGGTTTGTCAGTTGAAGAAAGCATTCTATGGACTTAAGCAAACCCCTAGATATTGGTATGCTAGATTGGATAAGTATTTATTGAAGCTTGGATTTAAAAAAGGTACTACTGATATTAATTTGTATTTCAAGAATGGTGATAAAGATTTGATTGTTGAAATTTTTGTTGATGATATCATTTTTGGAGGAGATGATAGTTTGTGCATGAAGTTTTCTAATGAGATGCAAAGTGAGTTTGAGATGTCAATAATTGGAGAGATGAAATTCTTTTTGCGATTGAAAATTACTCAGTTGGACAAAGGGATCTTTATATCTTAGTCCAAATATGTGAAAGAATTGTTGTAGAAATTTGGTATGGAAGATTCAAAGCTAGTTGGTACACCTATGGTGACTAGATGTAAGTTGACAACAGATGATGATTCTCCAAAGGAAAATCGGACTAGATATAGATCAATGATTGGTGGATTGTTGTATTTAACTCAAACTAGGTCTGATATCATGAATGTTGTATGTATTGTTGCAATATTTCAAGTTGATCCTAAAGAATCTCATGTGACTATTGTGAAGAGTATTTTTAGATACTTGAAGGGAACAGTTGATTTTGGCCTATGGTATCCTAAAGATGATGATCTTACTTTGAGTTCCTTTACTGATGTTGATTGGGTTGGTGATGTGAATAATAGAAAAAGTACTAATGGTGGTGCATTTTTCTTGGGAAAGAAGTTGATATTCTTGGTTAAGTAAAAAGAAAAATGTCATTTCTCTATCTACTCCAGAGGTCGAATACATTACTGCTTCTAACAATTATACTCAAGTATTGTGGATGAAGTAGATGTTGAAGGATATAAGAGTTGTGTATGATGAGCCTATTGCTATATTTTGTGATAATTCAAGTGTTATTAACATTTCTAAGAATCTGGTGTTGTATTCAAATACCAAGCATATATTTATCAAGTTTCACTTTTTGAGAGAGAAGGTGAGTGAAAAGGAAGTCATATTCGAGTATGTTCCTTCTAAGGAATAGATTACAAATATCTTTACCAAGTCGTTGTCTAAGGATACTTTTGAGTATCTCAGAGGGAAGATAGGGGTGATTACCCTCCTAATTAGAACTAAGATGAATTTCTTTGCATCAATCCATGATTTTCATAGTAATATTGATGCAGAGTGGTAGGAGAAGCAACACCTTTTCTCAAAAATTTCTCTCAAACACTCTATGCGCACACATCTTTTCACTATTCCTTTCAACAAAGCAACTTAATCACCAACATGAATCTCTCATCAAGACATCACTATAGGACTTTTGGATGATTTAAATACTCCCAAAATGACAAATCATGATCATACAAATAGATTTTGCACACAAAAACACTCACTCTCCCATCGCTTCCAAACAAGCCATGCATTCTTGTAGTACAGGCCAAACAAGACACTCATGGTTAAATATTTTTAAATAAATAACCAGACCAAAGATAAATATTTTTAGACATCTAACATCAACCCCTACAAATCCCCAAAAGCACAAAACCAAACACTAACAACAAATGATTCAAAATAATGATCTTCAAGCCACCAAAGAGGCTTAACTAGGCATGTACAAGGAAAGATTCAACTTGTCAAGGAACACCCCAACACCCCTCAATATTTTATCAGGTTCAAAAATGCTCCCGAAGACCCAATTCACACCTTACATCCATTATATTTAATTAAAATACTCATAAATCAAAAGAAATGCTTACAAATGATCATTTTCTGGACTATTTCAAGGTAAAACCAAACCTAGGGCATCACATAACTTTTGTAAACCTCCATTTTTCAATATATAAAAAATTGAAGAATGTAAATGAGTCATAAATCTACCAATCCACCAATTTTCAGATTTTTTCCACAGTGGAAATGGGAGTTACATCCACTTTGGTGACCAAACCCTTGTTTTGCAAGGTTTCAGACCCAATTTCACTAAAATTGGTGTAACTTACTCAATACTTGATGAAAATGAGCCAAATCACCACCAAACTAAATTATACTCTGCCCTCTTTCAAACCATTCTAATTTGGATTTCGTACAATGATGTATCAGATAGTACCAAGCACGGGAACAATGAAAAATGCTGAAACAAACAAAAAATATAGTTTTTTATTATATTTAATGCTTCAAAACTTCATCAACTCTTATTCCTCGACCCAATGGAGGCTTTATAAACATGTTACCATCCTCCCCAATGGCCTTTAACTATTTTTTGAATAAAGGAGCCGTTGATAAGGTGTTTACAACTTTAATGATGTGTTTACAACCATTTACATTATGACAACATTGCACCTTTGAAGCAATTTTGTAATCCTAACACCTATGGCCTCAAAAACCACTCAAAAGGCTTTAAAATAGACTTATTACAACATCATGACTCCAATATTTCATATCCACGTGAAAACTTAGGATTTTTCCTTCTCAAGGCTACATGACTACATTTAGTGCAAGATTGCAATATTTCCACATTTTGACTCCAAAACTCAAAAACTCAACCTAGAACCTATCCAATGGTCTTATTAGACCTTATTGAAGATAAAAAATGCTCAAAATAATCATGCTAACCTATTCACCATCTATTTCCATCAAATGATCAAAAAGGGAGGATGAGGTGTAGGTGCTCCTGCACCACATATCTTGATCCAGATTGATGTTGTGGTGGCTACCACTCAGGGAGAGTACTCAAGTGTTTAGATATGTGGTTTAGAGATTTTATAAAAGAGATATTTCTCATTGATTTCAAAGGGGGAGAAGATTCATGTGAAAAACTTTCTGGGGAGAAGAGTCATATGGAAGAGTTATGTGAGAAGAGTTGAAACTTGAGGGGGAGTAAGTGTAGTAATTGTGTTGATGGTGTTTTTCACATCATGCGTTTCCATCAATGCCAAAGGGGGAGATTGTAGAATTTTATGGTTGTCTTTTTGATATGTGGTTTTCATTGAAGTGAACACTACTAGCATTAATGCATTTGTAGTATATGTCGAGGATATTGAGAAAATTGTAATGAAATGAGTTGTAGGTTGTTAATGGTGAAGTGAAGTTTAATATGTCAATGAGTTCAGTACATTGATGATTAGAGGTTTTGGAAGAAAGGGTTTCTTTTTGAGTATATCTACTTTATCCACATTGAGTTTTAGAGATCCACATGAATATTTGTTCGTGTTATGAAGATTTGCATTCTAATACTTTTTATGTTACTTTAGTTTGTGTTCTTGAATGAAGGTGATGTGATTTCAGTTAGTTCAGTTATTACAGATAATTCTCCAGTGCTTCATGATGTTTGTGGATGTTTCTAGATCATTCTCTATCTATGTTGCACATCTGTATTGATCATGGTGCTCATGATCCGAGATTTTCTATTGTGTATATTCATGTTTTTCATGTTCTTGGCTGACAAGGTGTTTGTAGTGTGTTGTGGATCTTTGAGGAATTATTTTTGAAGGTGGTTCATGTTCAAAAATATTATTTTGGGTCTTCACTATGTTTTTCCTGACCTTGGTTGATTTGCATTAATAATTGTTATTGATTTGGGCCGACAGTTTGTATTCATTTTATTACCTAAATTATGTGTACGTTTTATTCCTTGGTCACTTCAATCATGCGGTGTATGTTATCTATGGTAGGAATACTAGTGTTGGAATTTTTTTCATTTATCACTTGATGTTGTAGGTTTTCTAGTTCTTCATGGATTTGGATTATGTTTTCTTGAGGGACTCTAACAACCACAACCATTTTTCAACACTTGTTGTACTACATGAAGGTAAAGAGTTATCAAGGGTATGGTTCATACCTAGTGTTCAGACTAGTGTCAACACTATGAGTGAAAGAGCTAGATAACCCAGGGTCCATGATGAGTCTACTATTGTGGGATGACATGAATCTCGAACTATGTCTCACTATAGTATTAGCAATAGGACACCAAATTGTAAAGATCATGCAAAGGAAAATAATGAATGCAAGATAAATGCAATGAACACAAGATAAATGATATGATTCAATTCCAATTCTTATGTTTACAAATGCACTCGAAATGAAACAAAATAAAGCTAGATCTAATGAAATGAAGGAAATAAAAACTCAACAAATTGAAACAAAGATCTAGTAATAACAAACAATAACATAGAAAGAAAGTTGTTAATGCTATAAAATACAAGTTTAGGTAAAATACAAGAATAAATCTCCTAGAGGGGTGAATGAGTCCCATTTAGGGTTTTTGGTAGATTTTGATAGTGAAAACAATGAACACAAAATTCCCAAAAATCAAGAAAAACCACATGTACAGGGACTAAATCGCCTAGGTGGGTGAATGAGTCTTGAATTATGGTTTCTACACTGAATTCAAAAAAAATTGAGTTGATTCTAAATTTTTTAACTTGCATGCTCAAATGATTATTTGCAATTATAGTTTTCCAATGAAATTCAATGATGCAAGATGCAAAAATGCAACCTATATCCACTTTTCACTAATGCAAGATTTAGAAGCCCTAAATGCAAATTAAATAATGCAAGATTTAATGCAAAGTTAATTTAAGCTAAATCTAGGAATTTAAAGTAATCCAAATCAGAAATAAAGTGTTTGAAGGTTGGGTTCAGCAAAATAAACACATAGGAAATAGGGTTTCACCTTATAGTACATGTAACAAGACACAAATGGGGTTAGGACCTATTTCACTCTAGCTCATTAAAGGAAACCCTAGAAGAAAAAAATTCAATGATTGAATTGAGAGAAAGGAATTACTACAAGGTCTATGTAGGTGTAATTAAAGGGGGTTCACCATTAAGAAAACTATTAGAAAGAAGGAAATGAAAGCAATATGAAAATCTAATTATATGACCCAGAAAATAGAACTCAAATTAGAATAAAAATTTGAGAATGAACAAATAAGTATTTAGAAGACTAGAGATGACCAAAACAAGGTCTGAAATTTTTACTTTTGATGTGAACTGGGATGCATACAACAGACTGGGTGATTTAGTCCTAGTTTAGGGTTTTGGGTTGAATTTGTAATCTACTACTAATAAAACAACGCTTATAGAAAAATATTGAAAAATGGTATACTAGGAATCATATGCCAAAGGTTGCAATTTAGTCCTAGTAATAGGTTTGAATAAAAATTTTGTATCCTCTAGTGTTTTTTTGTAACTTTCATCTTTTCTGATCTCCAAGTTTAAAAATATGAATTCTGGCCTATAGGAGAGTTTTCGTGAAGATGACAACTTCTTGAAAATTTTGGAAACTTTCTTCAATCTTGCAACTTTGTTTTCAAAGGATCTTCAAGCTCCAAATCACCTATATCTACAATCACACATGAAGAGGCAAAAAAATTTTGTTGTGTTAGAGGATAGGGGTTTGCCTTGGTCAAACCCTATTTTGGTAATCAAACCTTGAAATGAAATGAAAAATCATGAAAGAATGATGAATGAACAATATGCAATGTTGAAACTCACCAAAACCTTGAAATGAAGGCTACAATCTTGTATGAAATGACTCTAATGGATGTGGATCTTGACTCTTGATTGAATGCTTGAAACTTGATCTTGAATTCTTGCTTCAATCATGAAAACCTACATCACAAATTTTAGCTCAAAAAAACACATGATGCATGAAGACTTTGACATGATGCTTGAATCTAGAATTGATACCTCAAAATTCTTGATAATCAGCTCTTGAGTTTTCTTGAATGCTCTTGATCTCATAAACTTTCTAGGATACTTTCTCATGAATTTTTCTAGGATACTTGTGAACTTGCTAGGAGAAAATATGTGAAATAACCTTGTATTTATAATTGTTTATCCCAAATTTCCTACAATTACAAAACTACAAGCCAACATTAGATCTAGGAGAATAAAATCCCACCAAGAATTGAATTCAAAATAGGTCCAAGCTAAAGCGAGACTCATATGCCCAAGGTAGCGTATGAGTCCCAGTGACTTAAACTTGGGACACACATTTCTATAAATGTTAGGTTCAATGCAAAATTCAAGATTAGAACTTAGGTGGGATCCATACGCCCAAGGTGGAATATGATTCCCAGATCACTAGATCTAGAACACACAACCCAAAAACATTAATTATAATTTTCCATTTATTAAATGTCAGGATTATCCTAAAAGGACTGCATTTAATTAGGCTTGTGAATGCAAAATAGGACCACATAAGGCATAAAGAAGCCATATTTTAATAGGGAGGGACCGGATAAGTGTGAAAATGTAGAGTGATACATTTTCCTACACTACATTAACAAGAAGAAAGGATAATATGATAGAAGAACAAGTAAACCTATTTTTCACTTTCCAAAGTTGAACCTAAAATAGTGATTGAGGCATGCAAAGATGAATTTTGGATCAAGGATATGGAAGAAGAATTGGCACGAATTGAGAATGATTAAACTTGGGAACTTGTCCCAAGACTAGTAAATGTAAGCGGTAGAAGGGGAAAAACAAACTAAACTATGCATCTACGCTTCTAAATAGGATATTGCATCTAAAACTAAATGAATTTAAACTAATTTAAACTAAAAGCTTCAGAAATCTATCCTATTGCTCTCTAACTCTAAAGATTTCTCTAATTTACTTAGCTCTCAGATTTGTAAGCTAATTAAACTATTAAAATGACACTTAGAGAATGAGAAATGAACTATTCTACTCTAATATGATTAAAATATGCAAATTCTATTCTAATGGCAGCCATGACTGCAAATGCTTGATGCTTGAATGCTGCTTGATGGATGCTGGAATGCTGGATGGTTTGGATGCTTGAATGCTTTGGAAACCTGCAGAGTAAGATTGCATTAGTTGGGATCCTTTTCTTGTAGCCCAAGAGCTGTATTTATAGCTTTCACGACAGCACAATTGTACAGGAAACCGGGATGAGGGGCTGTGATTTTCTCTGGAGAATCCAAAGGCATGGGATGAGAAGAAGGAGTTGATCATGGAGAATGGTTTCTCCCCATGAAAACACCAGGCAAGAAGAGAGGGAGGATTGATGGAAGAAGATTGAGAGGACTTCCTGCAAGTTTGTCCCTGAAGCTCTTCCCGTGAATGGAAGCTGCATTAATTAGATTTAAAAAATCTAATTTTATTGGTGAGTGAATAGTGTAAATGATTTATGCATAAATTAAATATTTTTAGTTTATTTAATTTTAGCAAAAGAGGAATAAATAATTTAATAATTCAAACTATAGGGTTTGTTTTATTAAATTAAAAAGGAGAATGATAATTAAATAAAAGATTTTTAGCAATCTTTATTTAATTAAGAAGAAAGGTGATTTTAAATAACACAAATTATTTAAATTGTGTATTTAATTTTAAGATAGAAGTAATAATGATAATAATTAAATAAAACAAAGTTTTTAATTTTGTTTATTTAATTAAGAGAGAAATAATACGATGAAAATGATAATAATTAAATAAAACAATGTTTTTAATTTTGTTTATTTAATTAGGAAAGGAAATAGAAGAATTAATAAATGAACTTAATATAAATAAATATTTCTATTTATTTACTAAAGTAGAAAAATTTAAAATTAATTAATCAAATAAATTAGTATTTAATAAATTAGATTCTCGAGACCATTTTTAGGTGTCTACATTTTGCCCTCTTTGAAGTGATGTGTTTACATGATTGCTTGCAAAAGAATGATTCTGATTCAATTGCGATATTGACAAAGGTTTAAAGCATGCGGACTTGCGGATGATGAATTTCGAAATGATAGTGATATATGCCCCCTCGGGAGATAAATTGATGAATTTTGAATTTCATGATTGATTATGATGATGATTTGATGATAGAGAAATGATTTATCTCCCGATAAAGAAATATTGATTCCTCCAGTTGATTATGATGATGATTGATGATCACGTCAGCTGATTGTTGATCCTGATAGATTTGAAGATTATTGATCTCATGATAGGTGAGATTCAATGATAGATTAATGATTGATTAACCTCATGATAGGTGAGGATCAATGATAGATTAATGATTGATTAACCTCATGATAGGCGAGGTTAATGATAGATTGATGATCACAAGATTCGAACAAAGCTGATTAGATTTGATTGATTGATAGACTTATTGATTGATGTTGATTGATTTGATAAGATTGTTGATTTGTGATTTGACTTCACTAATTGATTGATATGCCCCAGTATAAGATCGATTAATGTACTAGGACTTGATGATGCAAAATGATGAATAGAATAGGGGATGGGATGAGGAAGAGATAATGAAAGGAGAAGATGAAAAGTAAGTAAGCACAAATGGATTTAAGGATAAATGTGATGTTTCCCCGGTCAAGTTGCAAGCCAAGATTGATTGATGATGATGATAAGAGTGTTGTTGATGAGGGAAGGATACATCCTGAAACAACACAAAATGATAGGGAAGGATACATCCTGATGATGATGATGATGATTGGATAAAGGCTTGTAACAAGGTTGGGAACAAAACCAAGGATGTGATTAAATGATTTGTGCTAGACTTAATAGATTAAGATTGGATGGAATTTGAGATGATTGAAATGAAAGAAAATGATTCAGAAAGAGATGATATCCAAAGAAATATTGAAGAGATGGTGATATGATGTAAGAGGGAATACGTGTAGCTTTTGAGATTGAAATTTGGTAGCTTTTGAAACAATCTATAAATGCATATGCAAGACTAATATGGATGCAATCTATTTTAACCATGCATTTCTAAGTGTCATTTTAACAATCTTTTGATTTTTCTTTGTATCATCACTGAGCTTTTAAAAATGTTGAAAGAAAATACAAGCATCAATGATATGAGATAGACCAATGATGACCTGAGTACTTCTTTCATGATTTTTGATATTGCAAGCAAACACAAGCATCGAGGTATAATTAAACCGAGATGAACTAAGCATTTCTTTCGTAAACGAATAAGAATTAATCATTATCTTTAGTGAATTTGAATGTCATCCATGGTACTTGGTAGAGCACTTCCCGTGACAATTCACAAAATAATAATGACTAACTCACAAACAGCAAACAAAGAAAAGTATCATTCTCCTTCCTTGCTTCTCTAGTTCAATACATCATCGAGTAGCTCCAAAGAAATGATAAGTAAATGATAAAAAGAAAAGTACAATAATTCAAAACCTACTTAAAGTATTTTCAAATCATTATTCAGATTAGATCA
>VDFB02099602.1:0-18055 GCA_007258455.2 Sequoia sempervirens | reverse complement strand
CCATTATCAATCCTCAAACATTTTAATTTCTTTCCAGCTTACAAAGAATGTTCATTGAAAAAAAATTCACTGCCATTTTGTTGCTCTTTAGAAGGTATGTTCATGTCATACTATAATCATCAATAAATGAAACATAATATTTTGATTTACCAATTGAAGGAACATCTACAAGAACAAACACATCAAAATGAATAAGATCCAATATACCACAAGATTAATAAGAACTCAAGTAAAATTGAACATGGTTTTTTTTTTCATAAATGCAATGCTCACAAAAATCAAATTTGAGATAACAATTAGATAACCCTTTCAACAAGATTTTTATTTTTCAAGTTCTTTAGACCCTTTTCTCCAATGTGGCCAAGTCTCTGGTGCCATAACATAGTTTTATATGTAGGTAACTTTGATTCAAAAGAAAGAGAACCCTTGGGTTCCCAAAATCCATGACCATTTGTTGAAGGTGAATCCTTCACTTCTTCTTGTGAATTTATTTTCAAAGAACTAATATTGCACTCAACAATGCATTCATCAAGATTAAATACAATATGCCATATCTGACACCTCTAGAAATCACCATAGCACCTCTTACCATCTTGTATCTTGCATCATAAAATACTACCTACACACCTACATCTATTATTTTTCTCACATATAACAAATTTCATGCCAAACTAGGGATATGCAACACACCATTAATCCTTTTTATTCTACCATCAAGAAACCTGACTTTAACTTTACCATAGCCAATAATGTTTAAATAAGAATCATCACCCAAGTACACCTTACCTCCATCAAATTCTTCATATTCAAAAAACCAATCTCTATTAAAGTTCATATGGAAAGATGCATCTGATTCAATTAACCATGCATCATTACCTACACGAGTTACCAAGGATGCAATGAATATTTCACCATCTTCCTTCTCAGGATCAAAATTTTTAAAAAAAAAATTTCTTCTTTTTCTTCTTCTTTTTCTTCTTTATAGTCCTTATGAACATGTCCAGGCTTACTGTAATTCCAACAAATAACTTTTGGCTTTCCAAGAGACTTAGATCTCCCCTTGGACTTGGATTTGTCACTCTTCTCATTCTTCTTGCCTTTTTCCTTGAGTCTTCCATGAAAATTCAAGGCCTCCTTTACACTAATCTATACCTTCCTTCTCATCTCTTTAGGAAGCAAAGAACCCACCACATTTTCAGTCTTCAATATAAAAGAAGTACTCACAATAGCCATAACAAGAGAATCCCATGAATTGGGAAAAAAGAAGAAGGATTTGACATTTCTCTTCCTCGTCCATTTTGACACCAAATGATTCCAACTGAGCCACCAACATATTGAATGCTTCCAGGTGGTTTGTAATTCTTATACCCTCTTTAATTCTCAAGGGATACAATTTATTCCTCAAGAAAATCTTGTTCACTAAAGATTTGGATTGATACATCTCACCAAGCCTCTTTTATAGTTTATGTGCAGAGGTATCTTCATGGACATTGATTAAAATAGATTCTTCTAAGAACAATGTGATTAGACCCTTGGCTTTACAAATAACATCATATTGAGCAGCTTGAGTAGGATTTGTAGGCCTTGAAACATTCTCATCAATAGCATCCCACATATATTTATCTATCAATAGATTCTTCATCTTTAGCTTCCACATTTCAAACTTATTTGTAGAAAATTTATCCACCTCTATTCTCCCTAATGAAATTTCCATCTAAAAATTCTTGCAACAAGATCACAAAGTGTCTTATGCACAAGCCCCCACTCAAATCTGGATTAGTTCAAAAAACCCAACAACCCACAATTGAAACCAAAGGTGATTGGGCTCTGATACCACTTATAAGGAAGCTAATAAAATATCGACTACCAGATCTAAAACAAAATGATGAAAGATCCATATTTATAATAATAATATATAAATAAAATTTAGCTTTTGGGGGCATTGCCCCTGAGCCCCCACTAGGGTGCACTCCCCCTAGATCCTCAGTCGGGGGGATGATCCTCCTAGACCCCTCATGGCGGAGACACTCCTATACCCCCCATCATTGTTGAATGAATAGAACTTTAAGTATCAATAACAACTTGTGTAATTGCAAGGTCGAGAAAAAATTTCCCAATAGAGATCACTCCTCCATCTGTAGTTGGGGTCATTCCATATGATAGGTTATGCTAAATTTGATTATAACTGGTACTCATGTTTCAATATTTGGCACAACATCATCTTTATTTGATTCTAAAAGAGTTCCAAATAGTCTATCTGGTACAAAAGGTTATGGAAAAAAATTAACAAATTCAATTGGACTAGAGAATACCAACTCATCTTTATCATAAAAAATACTTCCTAAAAATAGTGTTTCTTGAAGGTTCCTTCGAAAACTACTTGATCAAACTTTTCCACAATACCTAGAAATTTGTTCATTATGTTTCTTTGTAACAAAACTACTAGAAGTTCCTAACTAGTAACTATGGGTTTCGAAAATATATCTCCAATAAACTGAGTTTTTCTATGAAAACTGTAGGGCCTCTTTAATGTTTAATTAACTTGGTTCTATGTGAATTCATAACTAGGCAATTCATCTTTCACAAGAGGCTTCATTTAATTATCAACTAGGGGCTCATTAATTTTTGAAAGTGTTGGCAATATATATGCATTTATGGATTCTAAACATGCCTTATATGAATGGAGTATAGGTGATTACACATGTACAAAAAAATATAAAAGCTGAAAAAAGGAAATAAAATGCTAATTTTAAAAACATGGGAAATAAATATAAGTTGCTACTTATGCTGTGAGTACTTATTACTCAAGACTGTAACTGTTAACTTCTAAAACTAAACAACAACTAATTACTTTGGAGGATACAAAAAACATTAAGTAAGACAATTCAATTCAACTCCAAAATCACATTCATGAATTCCACATGTATGTAACTAGAACATTAACTGAATTCAATAATACATTAATTAATCTAAAAACAAGAAATAAAGTGGGTAGCATTACCTCAAGTGGCCCTTGTTTGAGTTGCTTCTTCCACAAAAGATGTCAAAACTTACTACTTAATCAACAATTCATGATATTGAATGAACTCCTTTATTGCATGAGAACTTCGAACTCTTACATGTACAATCCGACAAGAATCTAATAAAAATTTCTCATTCAACAATACATATCTAATGTTGCAACTAATAACAAAAAAAGTAACAACGATAAAAAACTACTAGAAATAATTAACTATCATCTTGTAACTAGTAGCTAGATTTACTCCTCAACAACAAATCTCACTATATAGGGTCTATGAGGAGTCTTATTCCTCTATGAATGAGAGAAAAATCATAATGTATCTATGCACTCTCTCTTTAAGATAGGGAGATGACTTAGTCTTAAAACAAAAAAAAAAAACCATAATTAAAAAGAAGAAGAAGAGAAATTAAATTAGAACTCTTTCCTAAGGGTTAACCACCATAATAGAGATTTATTTCTTGGGGAATGTCATGTCATAGGTTAGGGTATGTGCAAGATCATGATGGTCCAACAAGTGGCGATATGATGGGTATGTGGCTGATGACTTGTTTTTTACCCAAAATTGATGAAACAAAAAGGGTTATTAAAGGATATTCTCATCTTTCCACAAATATAAATCATTCTTTACTTAAATTTAATAATTAATATTCATTTTTCAAGAATTATGACTAAAGTCCCAATTGATAAGATGATTGAAAACATCTATAGCTTAAATGGTATCACATTTTTAAATCAAACATACACACATTCTATGCTCAAGATACCTAGGATTAAAAAAGCAAATGAATTTGATGAAGTTTTGACCAAGTTAAGGTGGTCGTGACATAGTTGAATTTTACATTTTAAAAGTTAAATAAAAAACTATAATTAATTGTTTACTTGGAAAAAATTAGGAAAAAGGTGCATCATATCGATAAGAGTCATCTACTTATATTTTAAATCTTATAAAAATATTATCATTTTATTGTGGTTAGGTACGACAAACACCTACTTATTTTTTCCTTGAAATTTACATACTACATTGAAATTCTTCAAAATTTCACCAAATAGATTTAAAAATGGGGAAAAAACTACAATTTAGAAACTACATTCAATTTGCTGCGGATTCTATTCTTACACATTTTTGAAATAATATAGATAACTTATTCAAATTTTTACATCAAGTTGTCTAACTCTGTTTTTCTGAATTTTTTGCCACTTAAGGGCCTATTTTTCCATGATGATCCTACACATACCCGTTAGTCCTACTCATAAAAAATTTCTTCTCCTTATAGTAGTATTATTCGATGGATAAGAATGTGTTGTAGTGACTCATGGTTGACCATTCAATGGTTACCTAAATTCTCTTTTAGAACTATAATGCTTCAACCATTTTGACCTCTAGTTGATGTGGGTTATATAGTCCTTCTAGCTGCAAGAAGTTAGTTTCATCCCTAAGGCAAACACATCATTAACAATCATAATTTAAGTATAGAATTATACTAAATATCATGAACATTCATGCATTCACATATACATATGCCAACATATCATATTTATATTTTCATGTACTTAAGTTTGGTTTACAATGCATGAAAGGTATAAAAGATGTATGAAGTCTTAGGAATGTTTGTGAAACTTGGAAGATGAAATTATAAAATAAGGAAAACTAGCCATTAATTAATCCCATCAACAATAGCTTCTATAGTGGTGAGGCTATCATAAATTTTGCCAATGTAACTAGAAGTACTATTCAAATTTGAAAAACTATCATTATAAGGTATGTAAGGGCTCTAAAGGGTTGCCTCAAGAATTTATTTGGGATCAAGGACATAAAAAACAAGCTCCAATCCAACTTGATCATCTTTATCCAAATCTATCTTAGGAAAATTAGTCTCTAAAAGTTTTCTACTTCAAGCCATTTTTTATTCCAAATATATTCCTTCCCTTTGACATGCCTTTCCCATGCTCTATTCTATGAATTTACATGATTGTCTCATGTGATGCATGGATAACATTATTTCACTCTTTCTTCTAGGATTATAAATTCATGCTCTTCTTGCATCCACTGACATCTGTATTCATCAATAATTTATTTTTATTACCTCAAACCTACCCTCATCATGACTATCATACCTTTCACAAATTCATTGTGATGGTTATCATTCATCTATATTTGCATTCCCCTTTTCTTTTCATGCTTTGTGTTATGAATGATTATGGAGAATAGATGGTGTGCTTCATGTGTGTTTGTTATGTGGTGAATACATGATTCAAAATTCCATAATGCCTATAAAATGTTGCAAGTGGACCCCTCAAACATTCCCACTCTGAGTTATCATAATGATGAAGTGTTGGATGCATGTGTTGTAGATATGAGATCATAAAAAGAAATTCATTTGCAAAAAAAGTGGGATTCCATTAATCTTGATCACCAAAAGCGAGCCAAATGTTGTAACCAACATAGATAGAGAATAAGCCACACCCAACAAACCAATCTCACTAGAAAATATTTGTGATTTCTTTGAGTTACTGTAAATTGAACCATATGTATCATAGTGGTAGGTTCTTCTTGAAACATTGAAATATAGATGTGAAATGCCACCTAATAATTTCATTTGGTATGGTGATGAGCCTTCCTAGAGGATTATTTACACTTGATTAGATATCCATTTTATTTCCTCCTTTGGAATAGGAACACAAATATGTTAATTTTCTAGACTTTAAGTGATGATGTAGTGCCTTCTTCACAACCATCAAGATTCCATAGATAATTTCCATTCATGTGCTTAATTTGCTACTCTGAATTGGAAATTTTTTCTAGCATTTTCAATAAGCTTTCTATCAAAAAAAATCACTTATATATATGAATAAAGTATATGAATCTTTGGTATATAGAATTATGGATCTAAATTTAGTGATTAAAACTATGAGCTAACCCACAACTATCTTATAACGAGATTTTTGCAATGTAAATATATTGAACATGTTGCAATGTAGTCATTAAAACTTTGTAAATGTTCAATCTCCTTCCCTAATAGATCTGAAAACTATTGATAGTTCACTGGATTTTTGATCTTATCAAAGGAAATAAATATCCATAAGTATTTTATGATATGAATCTAATAAGTGAATTAAAACTCTGGAAAGGCCATCTAGATTTTTATGGTTCGACAATGTTTCTTGAGTTGGATAAAACTGACCCTTAAAAAATTATAATGCAAAGGAATCTCCAATTCTTCTTCCTTTCCAGTAATGACATTCAGACTATTAGTATGTTTATATATTTCTAATGATGACTAAGTGAACCTCCATCCAAATTAATTCAACATTTAGGGTTCATGCTTGCTACTAGACAAAGGAAATTATTTAACTAAGGCAGCTAGTGATAGAAAATGCTCATATGATCAAGAAGTTCTTATGCTCTTTGTAGGTGAGCCACAATGAGGCTCATAGTTACAAATTTAAACTTGTGAATCCTTGCTTGTACAAACAAAATGATTCCCATTTGTAGTGAATGATACTTAAATTTGACTACAAGTGTGTTGAAAACCTCTATAATTGTAAATAAGCTCAACTCCATCAAAAAATGAATCTGTGAATCTCAAGAAGCTATCAATACATTTCATGCAGATCTCTAGGTGTAAATTGAAAACTAGTAAGCATTTTCCCACTATATTTCTTCTCTTATCATATTTATTCTCTTTATTTTCTACCTTCAACTCCCCTTCCCACTTGTTTAATTTTCTTTCTTCCTTTAGCATAACTACCACTACTTCTATATGGACTTGAGCTAGATCAATCTCAAAGGAATTATCCATGGAAACATGGCATTGATGTTTGTTAGTAATAGTCAAATTTCATACACTACATCTAGATAGTCCCTAAAAACTAACACACATGAATAGAAACCCCTTTTTTTGTGGTAAAAGCATATTTTTACGGATAGAAAATTTATTTTTCTTTGACAATCTATTGATTCCTAAGGAAATTTTGTTTTGTCAAGTCAATTCCCTTTGGGAAGAGAATAAGCTAAAGAGGATCTTGAGGGTCCTTGAATTTTGAGAGCGTTGATTCTATGAAAGGTTCATCCACCTCCCATTTCCTTTCAACCAAAGTAAACTCAACAATGTGGAAACCACAATCCAAAATTGGTGCATTACACACATTGCTTTTTAAGTATATATTTAATGTAACCCAAGAAATCTTTGTATAAATCAAGTTTCCATATATGCATCTAATCTACTATTGTTCAGTGATTGCAAAGCAATAAAACATGTTCCCTTGGAGTTTAGAGTCTCCAATAGATACAACCTTTGTCCCATTTATCTTTTCAAACAAGAAAAGCTGCATGGACAATCCAATGGCCAAATAAGAAATATACCACCTTTGTACCATATTGTACACTAAAAAGTTGTAGAAAAAATGTAGGAAGGAAAAGATAATCAATGCCATAAATACTCTAGAAGCAAGAACCATTAAACATAAAATACCTCTAAAATTTTTTCTTGCTTCAACATAGGCAATCACAAGTTCAAGATTTTTGTTTTTCTAATGATGCATTTTTTCTTTTAAAATTCAAGTGTGGAGACCAAGGTTCATACATATATACCCGTCTTTGGTATATCTATTAAGATAAGAATAAATTGATGTATATATTCACCATTGGGGTCATACCTTTTCCAAAAGAAAATAGATAATACATGTGATGGTATTGAGGAAAAAATGTTGAACCTAATAGTTGAAAGGGAAATGACGAACTCAAAAATCCTTGCAAGAACTAGTATGAACCTTCATTAATTTATATTTATTTATACAAATCAAATTTCAATTGTCTTGATACAATCACATACTACTATCTCATAAAGCAAAAACAAACATAGTTTAATTCCCCATCCATTAATCCTTAAAGGAAAGTTGATGTAGTTTCAAATTTGGGAAAATTTTAGCAACATAACATGTAAATTAACATTTCAAGAATAAGAAACACAAATAATAGAAGATAGACATAAGAGAAGAGGACATGATATACATGGGGAAAAACCTTCTAGGTAAAAAACCCCACACTCCAAAGCATCAAACCAATGTAATAATCTGCAACAATTCAGTTACAATACACTTGCAGGCTCACAACATTAGAATGGAGACTACATCTTGCTCTTCTAGAGGAAATTCAACAACACTTCGATACCTGCAATATTCAGCATACAAAAACCCACTCCAAGACATCCAATATACAGAGAATACAAGTATGAAGGTAGCTTCTAGAACAAGCTACAAGAGATGGGCATCTAAATCCATGTGGCACATTTTTCAACCATATATTTGACTCCTATGATTCCTAACCCCCCTTACATTTATCCATACTTTGGAGCCCCAAATTTTCCCCTAAAAGGTATGATAGATACCTTACAATGTCATATAATCTGTCATATATGACAAATCTTACAACTGTAAGAGAATGTTTCATAACTAACTAAATATTGAAGATGCATCTTATATTCTCTTATAGCTTGTCATAGGTCAAATTTGGGCACCTAGATTTCTCATGAAAATATTCCTTTCAACACTTTTCCAACTTGTCATAGAATTTGGCTCTTACACATCAAAAGATCATCATAGGAATCCATCATAAGATCTTGATGAGAATCTATCATAAGATAGTCATAGAATCCCTCAAAGATGCTGACACATGTCAAATAATATCTTCCCAAAGTGGGACCCCTACATTTCTTTGTGGGGACCACAACATCCATGTCACATCCCATGTCACCTCCCAAAATGCTAACAACTCACCGTGCCAAGTCATATTATATGACAAATCAACATGAGCAAGAAATTACAACATAAGCATTAATAAATTACTATTTTAATGAAAGGAAATTGCAAAGGATGAGACACCTTAATTCCCAACATTCTCCCACTTTTCAAACAACTTTCAAGGGCCAATCTAAATAGGTAATCAATTGCTAGGGGTCAAACAACAACATCACAACCATACATGAAACCATACGAATCTCTAGCATGCTCTCATGTACTAACAAGATACTTGCAGCAACATCCAAGATGTCCACCATAGCAAGAAAAAAAATCACGTAATCCTCCAATCATGCCACCTATGAAAGAAAAGGAACAAGCCAAGGTCTATATGCACCAATACAAAGAACACAAGCATAAAATCCAAGCGATATCAAAGACTATAGGCTACTGTCGTAACTCCATTATGCTCACGAGCTAAATAGAAGCTCAACCAACTCCAAGCCCATAAATAGAACACAATTTCGAAGACAAAGAATACTCCAAATAACAAGATAATCCATCAGCTAGACCAACAACCAAATGAGGTTTTCATCATCTAACTGATAAACCCACGGGATCAAAAATAACAACCATAGTAAATGCTAATCCATCCAATTTTCCATCCTCAAAGGTATCCAAAACATCAGTAGAACTTATTCCAACAACATATCCAACCCATAAACTATAATCAAAGCTCCTTATATCAAAATTGTCACTAAATAACACATACATCCAAGAACTCCCATTGCATGGGTAATGTCAAATCTAAAAAGATCAAGGCACACCAAGTCTACCAATAGCATCATATAGAAAGTGTAAAAAAAATCATGTAGTAGCAAGAAACATCCATAATGATATACAAAACTTGTAAAAGAGTAACTTGTACGAGAATCTCTCACCACAAGTCTCCAAATATCTCCCATGTTCTCCACACCCAACAAAGGAAAAAGATAAAGAAACATCCATGTCATCACCCAAGAACATAAGTGAAAAACACATGACCACAAGCTAATGATCACAATAGTTCCATCCAAACCTCAAAACCAATGTAATGTGAAAGAAAACATCCAAGAAGATAACCAAGACCAAAGAGAGAAACACTGCACATCATATATCTACATAAAATCCTTCTACATACACCTCTAAATTCCAATTGTGCCAAGTATGATCTCCTCCACAATACCCCAAAATAAAATCCATAATGACACTCAACCACTCAATCACCAAGATATATCATAACATATGTATCATGTAATCAACATGGATGTAAGCTTCTCATGCCAAAGAAGATCCAACTAAATATCCATTCCCATATCAAGAAATAATCCCAATACATCTCCTAAAATCAACATCAATGAATTTACCCATAATGCATAAGGAGATAAGCATGCCTACAACACTCCTCAAATGAATCCTCCAAAACCATATATCCATAGCTCAAGATCCATATGCATGAGAAGACAAAACATAACATAATACACCTAAAAGGAAGAATGGGAAATACCTCTCAAGTAGACCAAGAGTGGGGAGTGAGAATGCTCCTCCAAGATATCCAAGTCATCATGACTCATCCAAGAACACTCTACTCATAGGTCCATGTTGAACTCACATCCAACCAAGGTGTAGGCTCCTCAGACTTCCTGCTAAAATCTCATCAAGAGTAACCATCTCAACACATGTCTCTAATCACAAGAGATCTCCTAGCCTCACCTATGTCTCCAATTATCCATGAGTACCTATAACCAACCAATCCATGCTAAACTCCAAATTCAACATAGCACAATCATGAAGTAATGAACAAAAATGTTCAATATACTCAATACAAAGAGAACCACCAAGATCAATTTCAAATCTCCAATCATGATACAAGAATATAAACATGACAACATGATCTAGCTATCTCCTCCTAGGAGATAACATGCACCACTGCATACATCCTGGTCTCAAGAGAACGTGTATCATGCAAAACTATAATATATAATCAAGATTAGATCATGACATAATACCAAAACACTCAAAACCAGGAAACAACATCTCCAATCACATGAAGATAACCATCTCCAAATAATGTCCATGAAAATGTAAAAGAACCCTTCTGCAACAACAAGATCTAAGAGCTCCTCCTAGAAACATCTGCAGCACTAAAGAAGATAATCCATCACCAAGTGATGAATCCATAGTCACTATTAAAGCTCCCACTAAATAGTGATACCGAGCTCTCCAAGCATCATGACAACCATCTCCTTAATGAATATTCTTCATGGCTCTAAGACAATAAAATACAATATCAACAACACCAAATAATTAGAACTAAAATCTCCAAGCCAAGGAGATAAACAACATGCTACAAGTCCCATAACTGAATATCCAATCACTCAAAAAAAAATCCATCCTCTCATCTCAAAACAAAGTACCAATGCACAAATGACCATAAACAAGGCCAACTAATGAAATCTATATCAACACTAAATCAATCTCATGGATATAGGTAGTCCACATCTAAGTCATCCCACTACAACCAATGGGTAGCTAATCCACAAACTACATAACTCGTAGATCCCATACAATGAAGCATGAAAACTCATCATCACATTAGTAACAAGAAAATTTGAGATATCAAAGAAGATAACACGTAGATTTCAAGAATCAAACACCAGATCACTAGTAGACCCGATTTTCCAAACAAATCCACTACTAAGTACCATAGTCAAGGAAATAATCAAGCATTCATGGAAATCTACAATTGTTCTCATCTAGAAAACTCTAAGAGTCTGAACATAATATTTTCCACATATCTATAAAGCACTATTTTTTTTGGTTAACATGTAAAAACCTATAAAAAATCATCTCCTTGTAAATCTAAACCATTTAAACATCCAAAATAATAGATCACACATATTTCATCTGAACAAGTGAATACTCCAGATCTACAAAAACCCACATCTTTTAGAACACAAGAAAAATGAAAAACCTTCAGAGGAAATAGGTTGTCCATAAGGTTATAAAATATAAAATATCCCTTCACAACCCACAAATCACTAATGGTAAAACATATACACACATTTCCTCAATGAGAAATTTGTAAACCACCTCAAAGCATGCATGAAGCATACATGCAAACTTGTAACTATCTTACATGTAGATAACCCAAGGAAAAACATAATCTAAAAAAATAGTTCATCCAAAGATTTGCAAAACTGCGAGTTTTGATTAACCATGCAAAACTTGCAAAAAACCACCGTGTTTGTAACACGCAAGAAAATCCATATCCATTTATCATCTAGAATACCCTCAAGTCTGTATACAACCATAATAGTTAAACTAGAACAATGGGATATCATGAATATGCATAACCATATATTTTCAAACGAAAAATCCATAAAACCATCAAATCCAAGGAACATGAATCTGAGCCATGCAAGTACAAACATCTATTAGGAAAGAGACATCCAAGAACTTATAGGCCCATTTTCAAGCCAACTCCACCATATACATGCATCCAAGAGAGAATTAGGCTATTCTAAAAGCATCTAGATCATTAAATGATCAACTCCATAACCTTACATGTATTCAAGGTTATTCAACTTGTTGGTTCCCAAATCAACAAATGCAATGAGTCCTAAAGAATAGCCACTTTCTCATATTCAGACTCAAAGGTGGATTTTTCCAATGAACAAGATTCACTCAAAGACTGAAATTACCTACACTTTTGGCTTTGTTAAACCAAGGAGGGTAATCCCAACAGTATATTCACAAATACTTGTGTGCCAAAGTATCAAATACACTGTAAACAAATGTTTCTCCTCTAATTGTTTAAAAGACACAACACCCTAAAGGTTTGGTTGACCTCCATGGTAGTGTCTAATTAAAACATGAGAGATATAGCATTAAATTCCACACACAAACAAATTGAGGTTGATAAGTAAAATGATTTAAATTTGTGATTTATTGTTGAATTAATCAACAGATTGAAAAAAGAATAACACACTTAGATTAGTGCTTCATCCATTGAAACAAAGTCAACTTCAATATCTGTGCAACCTGGTAACAATTTAATACATAGCATCATCTAAGCTTTGAAGATATTGTATTACAATATTTCAACATAACATCTCAACCATAACTTCTTATCAGAATCCTAGCACTCAACCTAACATAAACCAATATCTTCACTCAAGCATTTACATACATTCATTGAATGGATAAGCAAGAATAAAACTAAACATCCATTGGAATTCAATGGAGACAAATAAAATAACTCTTGATTATGTTATTCATAGCTTATAAAACCAATACATAGGATAGAAAATGATTATGAATTTCAACCATTCTATATTAACTTGTCAATATTGCTATTGGAAATACAAATGTATTGACACACTACAACCTAAAAAAAAACCTTGAAATGTTCTATATTCCTATTATAGTATTCTCTATGACTAATTACAAAATAGCTAACTCTCCACAATGAATCAAAAATATGCACTTCAGGAGAAAGAAACCCTAAATGCACATCAGAAGAAGACACATGGAAAACTCATGATCGTTGATGAATAACTACCCATTGCCTGAAGAGAAACTCTAATTTGTAGTTTGATTCACGCTTCTTGCATTTTCCTACCTACAATAGAAAAATATTCCTTCCTTGAAGACTTCATTCTTCATCATTTTTCTTGTCAGTGCAGCAACAAAAAATTACCCTCTCCATGAGAAATCTCTCAATTAACCCCTATAGTGAAAACTTACAACCTTACTCATAAAAAAAATTCATTTTGCTTTTTCTTTCCACAATTGAAGAAAATAAACTTCTCATGCAAGTCTTTTTATTTCACTGCACTTTTCATCCTCCCAGTAAAGAAAAAATATTTTATTTATGAAGGCTTCTTACCCGTGTATCTTTATTTTAATCTACCCAACCTTTAAATTTTACTTTAACTCTAAAGGAATTTTACAATTTTCATCGGGCCATTTAAAACTTACCTATGCCCATTTACATTCACTTTAGGTATTTAAAATATTTACCTCTTTATAAAAATATAAAGGTTGCAAATATTTTATACTGTTCAGGCAAATAAAATTTTACCCAAGTTGCTTATTTCACTTTTACTTTGCATTTTTAAAATTAATGCCCAACATAAAAGCTCTTTACCCCTTTGTTTTACATGGAAATATTTATCAAAATATTTTCCCCACTTAATCACCACCTCTAGTAGCATTTTAAGATTTTAGAAAAATTTAAAATTTTCACTTGGGCCCACCATGGCTTATATCCTTCAATATTTGCTTCCCCATTGCATTTTATGATGGCAAAAAAAACTTACTCGGGCCAACAGGCAAGGCATTATTTAACTTTAAAGTAAAGCTTCAATATTTAACCTCCCCATGTGCCTATGAAATTTAGAAAAATAATATTTTATTTTAACGGGCTGGCGGGGAAGTCACTACAATCAGATAAAATATTTATTTTCTCGTGCCCTCGTAGCTCTTCTCCTGACGTCATCTTCATTCTTTTGGGCAAGCAGGGATTGGTCCACATTTCTCTTTTCTTCTATCAACATTGATTAGCTTTCTACCCTAATTCCTCCACCTTGGTCCTCTACAACTTCACAAACCCTTTGATGGCATCCAATGTTTGTAGTAGCCAATCATGAAACCTATTCTTCATTTCACGAAGTTCCTGAAAAAGAATTTCCTTAAACAATTTTGTTACATTTCCCCTATTAGTACGAATAGTTCACAAGCAAAATAAACATATGTTGGATTTGTATTTACATCAAGTATAAAATGGATATGTTTTTTCTAGCAACCTCTTTCAAAATATATTTCCATCGAACTTTGAACCCCTTCCTTTACACTGAGCATCATACATTACCAAGTCTCCTGTGTGCATATTTCACCCTGCAGACTTTGAGCCTTCTTAGGATATAATGCCATGCTTATTTGATCCCTTCATTGGTGGGGACATATTTTCCTACATTTTTATCTAGTATTTGGTGAGTTTTAATCCGCCATCAATGCATCTCTAGTTGATATTCCAATTAAACTTTATTCAATAAACACAATGGTGACTTCTCTTTAGATGCATCAATCATTTTTTAAGCTTTTTATTGATTTAATTCTTATATATCTTAAATGTTTCGACTAAGCCAACTTTACTTCATTTACATCTCCAAGTCTGATGAGTTCCCTACCCACCTTAGGTGTCTCCTAATAGAAACAATGCTTATATGTAAAATGCCTTTTGATGGTTGCCCCCAATTTGAAACATCCTTTTTCAATGCCAAGACTCACAATACAAATTTGAGTATGCAATAGAACCTCTTGAGTAGGAAACAAATCATCATTTGGACCCTCATTCATTTTGTGTATCATCAAGTATTTCTTTTGCAACAAATTTGAGTGGCTAGGTTTGAGATTCGTTGTTATCCCTGCTCATATAATCACAATTACTTAATGTCACCTGGTACAAATGATTATCATGTTGTTAAATGTTGAAGCTGCTTTGAATGCTTTCCAATAAGGTGCAAAAGGGTCCCTCCTATCTTGCACAATCAACTCTAAATGAATTCCTTTATCGTTTATGAATAGAAGTGAAATCTTTTAAAACATATATATTTTTAATTCAATTTTTCCAAACATTCATAAAGTAGTTGATGAGCTTCAAATCCATTTTAGATGCATCCTTAATCAATTATAAATAGACCTCACTTTGAACCTTTTCCCTTTTGTAAGATGTGAATATGCATCCACATAAAGAGGAAACTATGAACAAATTAGCTTGTATAATTGATTTTCTCTTTCAATATTACATGGTTGTGCATTTATTTGAACTCTTGCATGGAATTTTCTTGAGAACATAGTGAATTCTATTAGACAAAAAAAAATTGGTTAACCACCATTCTCAATGACCCGAGGGACAATAATATTCGACAGACACTAAAAGAGTAGCAATTAGAATTGTCAACTTTGTCCGTCAAGAATTGGCTTACCACTACAACTAATAATTCTACTAGTTCATGTATTGTTCCAACCACACACAACTAGGGTAAATGATTTAAGAATTTGAAAGGCCAAATTGGTAATGATACTTGATCCCACTAAAATGGTGATTGGACTGTCCTTTCATCTTTTCACCCTTGATGCACTAATCTTATTCTTCTTTTCTCTTGGATTTTCCTTACATGACTATCATCTCTTGGTAATCATTTTGATGATTTTGATGTTGTTAATCCATCATCATGCTCACCAATTTCATCACTACACTCCATTTGGAATACTTCAAGAAAAAGGATTAAAAAATTCACAATACAACCCAAATGTGAGATCTTCATGATCACCCTTACCATGGACATCACAGTCAATACTGTCATCTATTGTGTTAGTATGAACATCTGAAACTTTTCCATTCATAACTATGCAAAGCATGCCAGGTCCCCATGTGGGCCCGACTAAAAAAAAAATTGTTTTCAAAAAAGTTTCATCTTGAACTGATCTGAGGATTCCTATGAATGCATCTGAGGTGAAAATTTGAAGTGGATTATCATTAATTTTTTCTTTCAGGCACTTTTGCAAAATGATCAAAACTGGCCAAGTGGGCTATGGAATTACCCTGGGAATCTAGTCAAACGACCTCTTCAAGTCATGGAAATTTGCAAGCATGCATAAATTTGACCTAGGAATGGAGTGCAACAAACGAATAAGAAAAAAAGTCACAAGGTGAAAGATATTCAACATCAAAGTTGCTCAGTTGGACTTTTTTGCAATTGTATCTGTTTAAAACCGATTAAAGCTCACCAAGTTGCTACTTTGAAAAAATATCCAATCATCTTTTGGGGAACTACCATTGGAAACACTAGGTCATTTGGGTACACTGAGTATGTGTGCAAGATATATTACCTTGAATCATCATCCATCATGATATATTGAGGGTCAAACTTGACATCCTTGAAATTTTTTGAAAATGCAGGTGTGCAAACGATAAATTTTTTTTAGAACCTTCCAAATTTTATTTTCAAAACTCTATCAAAACTCATCATGGGAAGTTGAGAACTAACAGGCATGTTAACTTTTGTCACATTAGTATGTTTTTCAAGGGGTTTGACACAAAAATCAATAGGTTATGAGTTGTGACCCTTCAAAGTAGGTCACTTGGGCAGATTTTGTAGGTACACTTTTGAGTGTGCAAAGGAAAATTTTTCACCATGGGCCTTCAAAATTCAATTTTTTTAAAGGTGCCATCACAACTGTTAAACATGAGATGCAAATCAATAACATCTGAAATGTAATCACATGATCAACTCCATAAAACTCTATCTTCTTCGTCCTTCACAATGCTTGTTTTTTCCAAAAAAAGATTAACTACAAAAATTCCACTCAAACAAGGATTAAAAAAAAAATCCCTTAAGCTTTCCAAGCTAAGAAATCATAATAGAAGAAATACCTAGAACCCCAAACACCACATGCATTACGATGTGGGCACATGCAAGTGATATGAAAGTTCATGAAATACAAGCAACACACATGCAATTGCATGCAACTTACATACATACACATGCAAGCACATGAAAATATAGAACTGTGCTTTGATACCAAATGAAAGGGAAATGACGAACTCGAAAATCCTTCCAAGAACTAGTGTGCACCTTCAGTAACTTATGTTTATTAAAAAAATCAGATTTCAGTTATCATGATGCAAGAACATAATACTACATCATAAAGTGGAAACAAACATAGTTTAATTTCCCATGCATTAATTTCCTTAAGGGAAAGTTGATGTAGTTTCAAAACTAGGAAAATTTCAGCAACATAACAGCATGTAAATTAACATTTCAAGAATGAGAAACAAAAATAATAGAATAAATATAGACATTAGAGAAAAATCCACGATATACATGGGGAAAAACCTTTCAGGTAAAAAGCCAAACACTCCAAAGCATCAAACCAATGTATTAATCTAAAAAAATTTGGTTACAATACACTTGCAAGCTCACATCCTTAACAAGTAGACTACATCTTGCTCTTCTAGAGGAAATACAACAACACTTCAATACTTGCAATACTCAACATACAAAAGCCCACTCCAAGACATCCAATATATATGGAATACAAGTATGAAGGTAGCTTCTAGAACAAGCTACAAGAGATGGGCTTCCAAATCCATGTGCCACATTTTTCAACCACATATTTGACTCCTATGATGCTTGTCACATGATTCCTAACCCCCTTTACATTCCTTCATACTTTGGCACCCCAAAT
>VDFB02099601.1:0-17961 GCA_007258455.2 Sequoia sempervirens | reverse complement strand
TGATTACAAGTTTAAGATTATGCTTGATCTGGTATATTGGTTTGGTATCTAAACCAGTATTCAAGCTATACTCTCTGGTATTCTAGTCCACACTCCTCCGTAGTTGACAATTATTGCTTATTGTTTTGAGAAATTGCTTATGGTTGTTGAAGAAATGCATGTTCATATTAGTACATGCTCTGGTGGGTCGCATAAACATTATGGAACCAACATAATGTTGACACTTTTTCTTTAAAGTCTATTCCTAGCTGACTTCTTGGGGTATTTATGATACAAAGAATTAATTTTGCTACAAAGATATATGTGTGACCTATTGTAGGTCTATGCCGACATAATGTAGCATGTTGGAAGTTTGAATTGGTTTCTTGGAAATATTTTGTGGATGATTAAATATAAATGGTATTTTTGTAATATAAAGTAATTAATTAATGCACTTAATAGATGCTTCTGTAGATATATAGAGTATATATATGTGTATGTTGAACAAGTTTTGGCAATGAGAGAGTGAGAAGAAATGAAGATATAGATAGAGTGTGACTGATGAGGTAGTAGAAAGTGTGAAAGTGAGCGAATATAATGAAATGTGTCAAGTTAGTATATTTAGCATCATTGGAATTGTATCAACACTAGTTAGGTGCATTATTCTCAGTTCATTTTGGCTATAAAGCCCTTTTTGTTCTATAAATCTTTTGTTGGCAATTAGCCTCCCTGTAAACAATGAGATTTTGTATCTAGACAGTGAGTCCTTTTTGGGCAGTGAGCCTTATATCTTTCATTTCTAGAACTACTTTATATTGTGAGTTAATCCTCATCGCGGTTTTTCCCTTATTCGGCTTTCCATGTAAATACTGGTGTTCGGTGTGCTATTTTACTTTCTATTTTATTTTCTATGTCTCTTGCTTATGCTTAATAATAGAACAATGTGATTGTGGAATTGATATGTGTTGAATTTTTAAGTTTGAATTTTGTGACAATTGATTCACCCCCCCTCTCAGTTGTCCTGCATCTTTTAACAATTGGTATCAGATTATTGGTTCCTTGGTGAAGAGCTTAACCGCTTGAGGAGGATCTTGAAGTTTGATTAGATGGATGATAAAGGAGAGCTTCATACTGCTCTTGAGGATCTTGACAAAGTGGAAAGATAAAATAGAGATCTGAAAGAAAATCTTGATGATGTAAATGAATTTTTTTAGAAGCTGGAAGAACAACTGAATAGATTCAGGGAAAGACATAGAGAAGTAAGTGAGTAGCTGAAACAAGAGATAATTGAAATGAAAGTGTCAGTAGAAGAAAAGAAAAAAATTGAAGAACATCTGAATACAATGGTGCAAAACAAAGCTGATGAATTCTCTAAACTTGAATAGGAAGTGGTGAACCTAAGGATTGAATTGGATAAGGAAAAAATTTGTGAGAACAATTTCAATTCTAGCTCCAATAAGCTTGAAGAATTGCTTGTTGTACAGAAATCAAGTAAAGACAAAGTTGGTTTCGGAAATGACGCAGGTAAAAGTTCTAAGGGAAATAAAATGACTCAGGACAAAGGGAAGCAGAAGAGGAAGTTTGGAAGAAGACATCTTGTGAGACAACCTAATGCAAAAAGGTATCCCTCTTTCAATGGTATTTTTTTTCCTATAACAAACATGGTCACAAAGCAACAAAATGTAGAAGTAGAATGAACCAGAATCAATTTCCTAGCTCTTTTTCCTAGACTATGTTTTTCATGCAAGAATTTTGGACATGAGCCTACTGAATGCAGATCTCAGGTGAGAATGATAAGCAAGGTGATGATGAATAGATTTCATGAAGGTAGAATGAATCAATCCTTTAATGGCTACTGCTATACCTACAACAAATTTGGACACAGGGCGAATCAATGTAGGTCGAGAGGTAATGAAGGTCATACTAATTAGAAAAGTGTTGTATGCTTCAATTGTAATAAACATGGACATATCTCAAAGGTTTGTAGAAGTAAGAAAGGAAATCAGTCCACTCTGATAGAAAAGATTGATTTGGTAAAGAAGATTGACAAAGAAGAGATAAAATAGGAGATGAATAAGATATGGAAGAAGAAAGAGGATAAAGAAGAAAAGCTTGAAACTATTGATGTTTCTTGCTCTCTTTTGATACAAATGACTTATACGACAATTCGACCTAGCATGGTCTTAGGGGGAGCATTATCAGAAAATTGTGAGAACCCCCTGATAGATGGTGTGTCAGAGGCTGGCACGAGGATAAGATGTGAAGATTGAATTAGCAGAGGTTTTGGAAAAATAACTAGAAGAAAATATGTTGTCATGATGATTTGTAGATCGAATTAGGGTTTCTTGTGTTGAGAAAAATGTTTTTAGTAGCTTTTTGATATTTGCCGCATTTAATGCACTTAGGGAAAATTCGATGGAGTTTAAGTTAAAGCTTGTGAGTCTTCTCAGTTATTTAAGCATTTGAAGAACTTGGAAGGTGCTCTTGAAGCGATCTTGAAGCAATTCTGAAGGGAATTCGAAGAAATTAACTCAGGTAATCAAGAATTCATTTCTCTTTTTGCAAAAAGGGAAGAAGAAGAAAAATGAAGAAGTCTCGAATTAAAGAAAGCGTAGAAATGGACAGAGAATCGAGTGGTATCATCCCTCTAAAGCTAAAAGGAGTTGAGTTAGAAGAATTTGATCATAGAAAAATGAAAGAAATGGAACTAGGGTTGAACGCAAGCAAATTAAAGAACATCAAAACCCTAGGTATGGATTTGTGGAGTTAATTTTCGTGGGTTGTCGATAAAAAGTTTATTTTTTTCTTGTTAAATCATTTCAAGAATGGAAGCATTGTATTGGAAAAACCCTACTTAGTTACAAAGGAAGTGATCGAGGTAATCACTGGCTTATGCAGTATTAGTAACCTTCCTGCAAAGAAAACTATGAAGTACAAATATGTGGAGGAATTGAATGGCATTAGTAAAGACCCGCAAGCTCTATTGATAGACACCCTCGAGGATTTGGCTATAAGGTATGTTGCCTATGAAATTTCTTACAAGATCTATTTTAGAAATCGTGAAGGTTCCACATCGACTATTGTTGTTTATATTGCGCACATGATGGTTAAGGAGAACAAAAAATTTGATTTGTGTGGATTATTGCTTGAGAATCTTTCTAAAAATGTTCGAATGTCGGTAATTGAGGGTTATCCCTTTCGTTTCAAATCTTTGTTGGTATGCTTGGTGTTTTAATTTTTGAGTTCCTTGCTAGGAAAAGATAATGTGGTATGGGAATCTGGGATTCCTATTGGAAAACAAGTTTACATGTACCTGGAGGCGTTGGCAGATAATGCAAGTATGTGTAAGTCTTATTTCACATCCTTGAAACAAATCTTTGCTCCGGTATATCTGCTTCGAGTTAGTTTGAGGTGGGATTTTTCTTCGGTAAAAGAGAATTGGAGATTGTCATTAGTGAATCCCCTCCAGAATCGAAGAAGAAAAGGGTTATAACTAAAGATATCATTGATATTTCAGAAGAAAAGGAGAAAGTATCCTTTAATGACATCCAGTCTATGATAGTTAAGGGGAAGATGAAGAAGATTGGTGAATTATGGAGTGCATCCTCTCCTATTGAAAGATTGAAGATTGATGATGCTTTGATAGAATACCTACTTCAGAAAGGTATTGGTGTATAAATTATTTTTGATTCCTTGCCAGAAAATCTAGTTGAGATTGTTGAAGAAAGAATGTTGCTTGAAGGTTCGGAAGGACGTAAGTTTGAAGCTTTGGTTGAAAAGAGGTGTATTAAAGCTAAAGGGATATTATCTGAACTGATTGTGGAAACAAAGAAATGCATTAAGGAAATATTAGACATTTATAAGTATTGTCTCCAGTGGCCTACTGCGGTAGATAATTTCAGAAGTAGAATTGAAGCAATTGAATCTGAAGTGAATAGTATTGGAAAGATTTTTGACATATTTGAAGATAAAGAAGGAAATAAAAGATTGAGAGTTGTGAATTGCAAGCTAAACTACTTGTTGTACAAAGACAAAGAGATGATGTAGTGAAAACCTTATGGTTTCTTAAGGAGATTGTTGAGGTCTGGTTAGAACATCTCTCTGGAATACTTATTGACGCAGAAGATGTTGAAAGACATAGTTTATATTGGTCACTGTCTTTTACTCTGTTGGGTTTATTGAAAATCATCTACACAAGAATGGATTCAACTACTTTTAACTAGAAGAAATTGTAACTAATTCTTGAGGAAAGGTACAAGAAAGTATTTCAGGTGAAGAGTGTCTTTTTTACTTGAATCCTGAGTGTTCAATTTTGTTGTTTTTGCTGTGGAGAAGAAGATAAGAAAGAAGGAGAAGTTAATTGAATTGATGTCTGAAACTCCCTCGGATGGTTGGAAGTTATTGAAGAATTGAATCTTTTTGACTTTTGATGTCACCATGTTTAAATTTTTGGTTTACATCCTTTTTGGCTGCCCTTTTCCATTGATGTCAAAGGGGGAGAGATTTTGAGTAGAGTTAAAGTATGGGGATAGATTGGCATTACAGGGAGAGATTGTGTTGGAGAATTTTTGAAATGCTAGGAGAGTTTGAAGGAGAAGTTTTTACATGTTTCCATCAATGAAAAAGGGGGAGATTGTTGGACAAATGAAGAAGATTGACTATCTCTACAGTTTTGTCTTGTCATTGATGTCACCGTGATGTGATTACAAGTTTAATATTGTGCCTGATCCGGTATTTTGGTCTAGTATTTGAATCGGTATTCAAGCTATACTCTTTGGTATTCTAGTCCACACTCCTCCGTAGTTGACAGTTATTGCTTACCATTTTGAGAAACTGCTTATGGTTTTTGAATGCATGCATGTTTGGATTATTACATGCTCTGGTGCTCGTACAACGCTATGGAAACCAACACAATATTTATTAATTTTTTCTTGAAGTCTATTCCTGATCGACTTGTTGGTGTTTTTATGATATGGTGAATTAATTTTGCTATGCAGATATATGTGCGACCTATTGTAGGTCTATGCTGACATAATGTAGTGTGATGGAAGTTTGAATTGGTTTTTGGGAAATATTTTGTGGATGATTGGAGACGACAGTTGGTATTTTTGGTAAATATTAAGTGCATCTAATTAGGCCAACTTAATTGATGCTTGTGGATAGATCGATCATATATATGTGTATGTTCAATAGGTTTTGACAATGAGAGAGTGAGAAGAAATGAAGATATAGACAGAGTGTGACTGATGAGGCAATAGAAAGTGCAAAAGTGAGAAAATATAATGAAATGTGTCAAGTCAATATATTAAGCATCACTGGAACTATATCAGCACTGGTTAGGTGCATTATTCTCAGTTCATTTTGGCTGTAAAGCCCTTTTTGTTCTGTAAATATTTTGTAGGCAGTGAGCCTCCCTGTAAGCAATGAGCTTTTGTATCTAGACAATGATTCCTTTCTGGGAAGTGAGCCCTTGGAAGGGAGCCTTATATCTTTCAGTTCTAGAACTACTTTATATTGTGAGTTAATCCTCACCGTGGTTTTTCCCTTATTGGGTTTTCCACGTAAATACTAGTGTTCAATGTGCTATTTTACTTTCTATTTTCTATATCTCTTGCTTATGCTTAATAATAGAACAATGTGATTGTGGAATTGATATGTGTTGAAGTTTTAATTTTGAATTTTGTGACAAATGATTCACCCCCCCTCTTAGTTGTCATGCATCTTTTAACACAAGCATGTTGTTGAGCTAGTGTTATGATGTGCGACAATATGGGACACTTTGTGACAATCCAGGCATATGAGTCCCAGTTAGGATTTTAGGGAATAGTTTCTGAGTTTTATTCCTCTTAATCTACAACTCTAGATCCCAAAATTTCAGCTCTTTAGGACCCACCTAGGACCTATATACCACAACTAGTGTATGAATCTTAGTGGGCATTAAAACAATAATTTTTTAGGGTTTTGGAGCTTGTTTTGACCTCATCACTCTTCCAGGTGCACCTCTGTTCATTTACAGTTTGATATCTTGATTTTCAGTTTCATTTCCTAGATCATTTTGTTAGGTTTTTCATGTTACTTTGCATCTTGCATTCATTTCTTGTCTTTCCAAGCCCTAGCTTTGTGGTGAACCCTCTTGTTGTCTTTAATCATGCCCTATGACACCCTATTGCAAATATCTTTCCTTCTTTTCATCCCTAGTTTGAGATCGCTAGGTTTCTCTTTGAATGTTATGTTAGCAAAATAGGAGGATCCCATATCCCCTTGTGTTCCATCTTCCAAAAAGGTGGAACCCTATTTCAAACATTTCACAATTACATATTTTTTTAGTGAAATTGAATCATTCAAAATGCAAAAAAATGCAACCTATATGCACCTTTTCACTAATACAAGATTTAGAAGTTCTAAATGAAATTTAACTAACGCAAGATCTAATGCAAGGTTAATGCAAACTAGATCTAGGAATACAATTTTCTCCAAATAAAAAATTCAAGGGTCCAAACGTCAAGTTCACCAAAATGATAAAACAAAAATAGGGTTGAACCTTTTGGGAGATGGCACTAGACCTGTTTCACACTTTAATCATTGGGAAACCAAGATCCCTCAACCAAGTGACTCAATTGAGGGAAGGACTAAAAGTTTCCTTTTGTGATTGGATAGGGGGTTCACCATTAAAATGAATCTTCAAAGGAGAAATACAAACTCTAGTGCATTAAACCCTAGAAACTTAAGAACATGAAATTAGACTAATAAACATAGAGAAACAAAAAAGTACCTGAAGGAGTGAAGATGTCTAAACAAGGTCTGAAAACCCTAAAAATTATTGTTTCTGAAGTGCACTGGGACTCATACACCAAGATAGGCGATTTAGTCCTATCTAGGGTTTTTAGGAAGAATTTAGAATCTCCTGGTGACTGATCTGGATCTGTAGAAATATGGAAAAAAGGGTGTACTAGGACTCATACGCCCAAACAGTTGTAAAGCGTCCCGAAAAAGTGAAAAGTGTCTTATGAGCAGAATTTCAAACTAAAACTTTGTGTGCCTTTGAAGATGGATTAAATAAGAACTTTCACACCGACTTCATGTAAATAAGTTGGATATCTTGCTCTAGATCGAATTTTTCATGAGCCTTGACAACTTCTTATGACAACTTTGCAACTTTTTGCAACTTTGCAATTTTGGCACTTTTGAAGGCTTCAAATCCACTTTTTCTTCAACCTATCAACCTGCAACATACAAAGAGAGGGAAAACATATTGTTTTGTTAGGGAATGTGGCTTTTCCTTGGTCAAACCCCATTTTGGTAATCAAACCTTAATGAGAAATGAAGCATGAAATGAAACATGAAACACAAGATGAAATAATATAACCTTGTTTGAAACCTTGTAGATCTACAAACAAGCATGAAGTGGCCTCAATGGATGTAAATATTGATCATGATTCTTGATGAAATATAATACCTTTGAATACTTGAATTGATCTTGAACAATACATCACAACATTAGCTCAAAACCACATGCATGATGCATCAAGCCTTTGACATGATAATGGATCTTTGATTCCTACAATAATCTTCTTCAAATCTATCTTTTGAGTGCTCTTGATATGCTTTTGTGAAGATACTCTTGATTGCTTATGAAGGTCTAGCTTGTTAGGGGAAATTATGTGAAATAATCTAGTATTTATACTTTTTTATGCCAAATTTCTCTAAATTACAACACTACAAGCCGACATCAGATCTGGGATAATAAAATCCCACTAAGAATTTAATTTAAAATATGTCCTGGTTAAAGCAATACTCATATGCCACCTTGGGCGTATGAGTCCCAGTGTCTTAAACACAGGACACAAACTCCAAGAAGTCTCTTTTTTAATGCAATATTTAAAATCAGGCCCCACAACCTAGGTGGGACCCATACACCCAAGGTGGCGTATGTGTCCCAGATCACTAGATCTAGAACACACAACCTCAAACATTGAATAATGATTTTTCATTTATTAAATGTCAGGATTATCCTCAAAAAGATGCATTTAATAAGGCTTGTGGATGAAAAATAGGACCAATTAAGGTATAAAGAAGACAAATTTTAATGAAAAGGGCCCAAAACTTAATGTGAATATGTAAAACTGAATACAAGGGAAATAGGGTGCTCCACCTTTTAGGAGATAGAACTAGGGTTAGGACCTATTTCACTCTAGTTCATTCAAGAAAACCCTAGAAGTCTCAACCCAATGATTGAATTGAGAGAAGGGGTTGCTGCTATTGAAATGCACAAGACAAATGAGAGGGGGGGTGAATCAGTTGTCACCAATCACATTCACAAATCCCAAAAAATTATTAACTTCACATCCACTTTAATATGTTATTAAGTATGAGCAGGAAGTCCAAATAACATAAAGCAATATCAACACAAGTAACACCAGATTTATGTGGAAACCCAAATAAGGGAAAAACCACGGTGAGGATTAACTTACAATATAGAGTAATTGTAAAACTGATTACAAGAGGCTCACTACCAAAGGGCTCACTGCCCAACATAGGACTCATTTTCCAACAGGGAGGCTCACCGACTATAGATACAAAAAGATAGAAATAAGAATGTTATACAAAGAACACTTTCTCAATACAACAGAAGATTCACCACAACAGCTTCCACACATGCAAAAACTTGATTAGAGAATTGTAGACACCATCAACTCACTGCTTTTAGGAGTCCAACACATTGAAATATTGTTGCCTCAACTCACTTTCGCACAACTATTTTTCTTTCCAAAATTGTGGCATATTCAATCCTTAACATCTTGACTTGTATTTAAACCATCTTCAACATTAGAAACTTTCTCCAAGGTTGGCTACACATTTTTATTTTTACAAATTCAAATTAGGTCAAAAACTCAACATTCTCACGATGGAAGAGAATGAGAGCAGACCAAACCAACACTTAATCAAGACAAACAACATCTCAGATCAATCACACGCTTCCTAAATTGATACTTATCCTTCGCATGGTGTGTAAACATTAGGTTGGCCAAACCTAATGAAAACATCAATGAAAAATTGAAGTACACGCTTCCTCAACAAGAAGATAACATACAGACCACATAACACGATTCACCATACACTAGAACACATCTCAGATGCCTTTAGATTCATTTGCAGCAAATGCAACAACCTTCATACACAAAACACTTTCCATCAGTCCATCTGGACTACACAGACACACACAGTAACTCTGAAACTAGTCTTCCAGAGCACCAAACCACGAATGCCTTTGATAGACCACAAATGAAATCATTACAAACCATCTTCTAGATCAGCAAGACCTAAAACAAACCAACAAAGGACTGCGAAGCAAATACATTTCTCCCAGTCCACAGACAAACAACTCTGCCAAACCAGTTCACAAACCGGTGAACACAACTTTCACTCTACATCAAACCAGAAGCTACAATCCAGGATATATCACCCAAGGATGCTTATAAACCACACTTCAGATTTGCACAAGCATATGATCAACATAGAAGAAATGTGGAGCACATACCAGAGTACATTCTGAACACACAAAATTTTGTCTTCACTATTTATTAATTTTCTCAAAAGCACTTGGTAACTCATATCAACACACCTGCAACACCATAAAGATAGCTCCATGTACTCACAACATCTCAACAATATCTCAAATATACATGTACAACCTTCAATCACTCATTTCCTTTCTCTACAACAACCTATACTGTATTGACATCAATGACAACATCAATGAAAACACCACCATACACATTCATACTTGCAACAATCTCCACCTTTTTTATTTATGGAAACACACGTCTCTCTCTCCCCCTTTGAAATCAATGGAAAATAACATAATTTTGATGACTCCCCCTTAGGAGTGCACCCACACATCTCATACTACAACAATGATACCTTCTACTCCCCCTAAGGAGTAGACCCCAATCATCAATCTAGACAAATGAAGAATCTGTAGATCCACTGGACTGATGCACCTCCATGTGCACCTAGTTCAAGGAAGGAGGGGCAACCCCCAACTTCTACCTGAGATACTCAAAAGTATCCTTTGGAAGAACCTTAGTAAATATATTAGCAATCCGATCCTTGTAGGCACATACTCCAGCCTAACCTCATTCTCCAATACCTTCTCTCTTAAGAAATGATATATGATATATATATCCTTTTTCCTTGAATGCATTACCAGATTCTTTGAAATATTTATAACACTTGTATTATCACAAAAGATAGGGATAGGCACATCACACATCACTCCTATGTCCTTTAGTGTTAGCTTCACCCATAATACCTGAGTGCAACAAGATGCTGTAGCAATGTACTCAACTTCTGCAGTGGATAAAGAAATTGAATCCTATTTCTTGCTTAGCCATGAAACCAATCTTCCTCCAAGAAATAATGCACCACCACTTGTACTCTTTCATTCATCCACATAGCCAGCCCAATCTGCATCAATGTAAGCACTCAAGGTGAAATTAGTATCATTAGGATACCACAAGCCATAATCCAGAGTGCCTTTTAGATATATAAATATCCTCTTCATAGCTGTAACATGTGCTTCTTTAGGTTTTGCTTGAAATCTAGCAACCAAACATACTACATGCATGTGTTGGAAGACTAAAATCACTGAGAGGGGGGGGGAATCAATGATTTATAAAAGTCACAAAAATTTTGAGTTCAATGTTCACTTCTAAATCAAGAAAACAAATGACAGTTTGTGAAGTAGACTTGGCTTGTGTATCAACTAAGCATATGAATAAGACATTGGTATGAATAGTCTTAAATGAACTATTTGTGCTTTCCATTGAATGAAAGTTCATAACATTAACAAGACAACTTCAATATAAACATTTACAGAAATGAAAAGACAATCATTCAACTATGAATTGATAAGGACAAACATCACAATCTAGCCACATTATCATAACAAAGAAATGACACTATAAGACCATGAATTTTACGAGTGGAAAACCCTCTTGGGGTAGAAAAACCACTCCAAAATGATGCCTTACTAGCTTATATAAACCATTGTTTAGAATGCCTTATAGGCAGAATTTAGAGCACCAACTCTCGGAGCACCAACCCCTTGCAAATTTAGGAACACCCATTCCAAGGAGCACCAACCCCTTACAAATTCAGAGCACCAACTCTAGGAGCACCAACTCCATTACAATGCAACACAATTACAATATTCTATCAGAACCCTAGAAGTGCAGATTTTGCAACCCTAGAATTTCAATAGAAGACTATGAATATCCTCTTTAAGCACATTGAATAATGTTGTATGATAATGACAACATCTTCCTGAAATACAATAATATGAGAATCATAATAAATATTTTCAATGCAGTACAACCTTTACACAATGTGTCTAAAGCTTCATATTCTTCTCACTCAAGCCTTCCATACTAATACATCAAATATCCTAAAGATTCAATCTAGAATTTCTAAAATACAAGACATATTAGTTAAATACTCTGCATTATATTTGCAAGATTTTCATTCCAAAATTTTGCGCATTAATCCTTCAAAAATACCCATACACACAAACAGTGATCAATCACATTTTTTATATACTATCATGAATCTTCATCGAAAACTGATTGCAATAATTGTTTTGCTTCAAGATAACTGAATACATTAACCCTTTACCTATTTGCTAAAAAATAGTCAAGTGTTTCGAAGTAAAACAATGTCATAAACCTCTATAACTGAAATCTTATTGTCTTAACAAAAATGTCTTAAAGCCAAATGTCTCAAAGCCCGTTAAAAGAAGATTTTATTTTAATACCTGTTTAAGCAATGAAGAAATCAAACAAATACCAGACCGATGGAGACAACCACAAGTGCATAGCTGAAGAAGCCATTATCAACTACCAAGTCCTTGTTGACTCATGATCTGTTGTCCATGCTTGTAACAAACTCGTCTAACTCCTTTAGTGTCAGCCAAAAAGAACAAATTTACAACTGCGAACACAACATTCTCATGGTGGCTAGGGTTCCAAACCCTTCAACAATAATATTGCCCTAAATTTCTTTCTTTCAAGATTTTCGAAGACTTTATAAAAAACAATGATGATTTGAAGTCTGATGCAAGTCAAACACAATGATTAATGAACCATCATAATGCTTTAGAGTCTGATGATTAAGTCTTCAATGCCGACAAAACATTCCAACTATTCACAACCAATGCCAAGTCATAATAAATAAAGTGAGGTCTCATGTGTGTTAAGTCCCATACAACCCGATTTAGACTAAAAAACAATGATTCTTAATATCATTGCTAAGACTTTTAAAAAATATGTTTCATTGACATTCAACAAATACCTTTATTACATGCTTTGATACTCATTAAGAGTATAAAGTAGACATAAGCTTTTTACAAGGAGTGTTGATCAAGGAAAGACATAGTGTAATCACCTTTTCAAATGGAAGTCAACTTTAAACTAATTTCCTTATTACCACATCAAACACCGATGCAATGTGATTAAGCACTTATGCATTATGCTCAAATACAAAATACTATGCAAGCTGCCTGAAGCCATATATGACCAATCAAGACAAACTGAAGCCTTGTTAGGATGAGCCTAAAACCTTATTAATGTCACTGCCATATGAATTTTACTAAGATAACTTCAATGTGAAATGAAATAACCACCCGATATGCCAAGGTAAACAACAATACAATGTGCCAAAATAAACCAATTAAGGTTTATATTATATGCCACATTAAATAATCAATCAAGATGCTTATGAACACTTCAATGTTGATTATCATAGCAAGGCCCATATAGAGAAGTCACCTTATAATTCCCATCAAAGAACCATTGACACAATGATATTGTCAATTCGAAATGCCATGATTTATGCAATAGAAATGACTTAGTCACCTGAGAAATGATTGTTTTGTCAAATTGAACTTGCAAATGATATGAGAAAACAACCTGTGACATGCAACCTCAAATGGAACCTTCAAATGATCCTAAAAAATGATCAACCTAAATAACCTATACAATGCCTTATCAACACTGTCAGTCCAGCATGATCATAAACACTGAAAGAATATCATGTAGAGTAGATCAAACAACAAAACCACCATGGATATCCTGAAAGTGAAGTAATATGAAAATGCATCCTGTCAACATCCATCATCCTGTCAAACACTATCAACATCCACATGTATCAAGGACACATATCATTCAAATAAAAATTGAGCATCTGCATATCAATCCATTCCAAAAATGAGCATCTCTGAAACCAAATCTGCACATCATGTAGCTTGTCAAAGTTAATCAAAGAATAATCAAAGAACACCAGTATAAGAACCAGTTTTGTCATCAAGGACAAACATCACAAACACATCATGTTAACAAACTCCCCCTTTTTCCTTGATGGCAAAATACATACTTTCTCTCCCCCTTTTTTCCTCAATGACAAAGGATGAAATAGGAGAATGTGACATTCCATGAAGATAAACAACTAAAGGTCCAACCAACACATATCCATCTGAAAGTATGAATCAAAACTCAAGGATCAATCACTTTATAGTCAAACAACTCTGTTGCATATATCTCCTTGTGTTAATCCCATGGATAAATACAATCAAAGACCCTGTCAGTTTAGATACTTGAAGATAAATTGCAACATAAAGCTCCCCCTGACATTTTGCATATACTAAATCTTGGCAGAAGATCTTTTATCTTTCCTTCAAGAAAATGACCTTTAGTGTAAAGAATCACTATTTCTACATGTTGATCACCATATATTGTACATATAATGTTATATGTCCACTATAGAAGATTATGTTGTCCTATCAAAGCATCAAAAACCATTTATAGCATTATCAGTTTTGTTAGAATAGAGAACAATCACTGTCATTGAATGGACTGTCTATCCACCAATTTTGTATGAACATCATTCATGTTGTCTTTTACTTCTTAGTTCATAGCAATACTTGTTATGAAAACCACTATGTGAACAAAGGTAAACCATTACTCCTCTTCAAAACACTGACTATCCAAGCTAAGTCATTATTACACATGTTCCACTGTTATACCACTTGTATATTGATTGAACATTATGCAAGATAATATACCTTTTTCGCTACGTCTCAAAGACAAAGTGATGTTGAATGAGTAAGCTTTGTGTTGTGCACCATTGCAACTTAGCAAGAAAGCAAAAACAACAATTGCCACTGTCCTAATATGTAGTCATTTCCAAACATTGAAATTTTAAGAAATTTTAGTTCACTGTCACCACTATGACTGAAGTCATCAAACTACTTGTAGTTTACAAAATTTTGTACTGCTGTCAAACTCATACTTACACCTTAAGAATTGAGCATCAAAATTTCCAAAGAACTATTAATGTACTTTCAAACTTGAATTCCTGTAATGAATGTGTTAGTAGAAACACATAAAAGATGATGTGAACACCTTTGGAAGATCATGATACAAGAAGAATGATAGGAAATGAAAGACTCCAAACTAGTATAGATGACCTGTATCACAAACTTTTGAAGATCAACACCACTGCTATTAAGTGGAGAATTTGTCAGAAATATTTTGCACAAACAAACTTCCAGAATCAGCAACATGGTACTTGTCAAACACATCTATATAACTTCTTGAGTGTTGATCATGTTCCAACCATGAAATATTACCATTATCTACTGACCATCAATTTTAATTCTAATGAACTATCATTGAACTTTTAAACTTGCAAAAGATATGTCAAAGAGACACAGGTGAAAAAAGGTCATTGTCTTAGCATCAAGAACATCATATAAGGTATAAACTACTATAAGCACTGAATTATAGACTTTTCATTTGTCTATTAGTCTGCACAACAACACTTAATTTCAAGTAACATTTACTGTCATTGTTTTTTCAGCTAGCTGCCACTTATCATTACAAGACAAACTGTATTCCTCAAGATCTTAAACAATTAATAGACCTCTGCCTTGTCAATCATTATGTTATGTGCTCAACAAGAAACTTTGTCATTGTTGTTATGTTGTAGCAAAACAAAGCTAAAACAATTTTTCCACAAATGGCATGGATTGTGTTTCAAGCATTCTTCACAGACTTTATACAGTGTTTTTACCATGGACACTTTCAAAGAAACATAAAGCACCCACTACAACTTCAGTAGACATATGAGAAATTATCACCCATCAGTATGATGATATATATGAACTATAGTATTAAAATTGTTATCATCAACTCATTGTCACTGTTATTCTCAACACAGACATGAACTCAACATATAACACAAATATGATACATTTGTGACTTAACACTATGAATTACACCCTAATATGAAAATAAGTCATGAGGCAACAAAACAAAACAATTTCTTGTTTGATATCAATGGGGTTTATTTTATAATGCACTAATTATCTCGCCTTATCGTCATGTTTCCTTTTAAATGCTAAGGGATGATCCTTGTGCATCATGCACAAGACTAAGTCCTTCATTCCCCTTTTCTTGCTTTCTTCTCCAAACCTGTATAGTCCTTTTCTTTTTCTTGCTCAAGGTATCTACCTGCTATTGCTTGGTCAAGGTATTTGTCCTTTTGCTATGTCTAGATTCAATCTCAACAAATGATTTCTACAAGATTGAGCTCTATGTCCAAGACAATTACATCTATATCATATGACATTATGATTTGAACCAAAAGAATGATAACTTCTTCTAGTCATTCTATAAGAACTTTCATTACCATTCTTATCATTCCACCAACAGCTAATTGCTACATGACCAAATTTGTGACAGATATAACATATAGTGCAGCGATTCTAATTTGACAAACTATAATTATTTCTATCATAACTTTCATAGTCTCTAGCCCTATATCCATAAACATGACATGAATAACAGTAATAATTATACCTTGTTGATTGACATTTCTTGGTAGATGAGAAACCTATGATTTGTTTAACAGCTTTGCTTTCTGTCTCTGGAGCATGATTGTTCAAGTCTGTTTTCTTCTTAGGAGTCTGCCTAACCTTGAAACTCTGTCCATATTTTGTTGAAAATACTATTTCATGTAGAGAATCATCAATTTGTACATGCTCTGATCAACTTTAGGAGAATCATCATCTTTACTTAGTTTGCATCTAGTCACCATAGGGGTACAGACCGGTTTGGAGTCATCCATTCCAAACTTCTTCAACAACTCTTTAACATGCTTTGATTATGAAATGAATATTCGCTGATCATTTTGATTCACTTGAAGTCCAAGAAAGAAATTCAACTCACCAATCATAGACATTTCAAACTCTTCTTGCATCTCCTCTTCAAATTTCCTTCACATACCTTCATTTCCTCTAAAAATAATATCATCAACATACACAACCACTATCAACATTTTGTTTCCTTCAAATTTGAAATAGAGATTACTATCTGTGGAGCCTTTGATGAACCTTTGATGTGTCAAATATATGTCCAACCTTGCATACCATGATCTAGGAGCCTAGTTGAGTCCATACAATGCCTTTTTAAACTTATAGACCATGTCTCTTTTATCTGATATCTGAAATCCCTATTCCATGTACACCTATTCTTCTAATTCTCCATTCAAGAATGCAGACTTAACATCCATCTGGTATACTTTGAAATCTTTGTGTGCAGAAAATGCCAAAAACATCTGAATAGCCTCCATTCTTTCCACTGGTGCAAATGTCTCCTCAAAGTCTATTCCTTCAACCTGTGAATAACCTTTGCACACAAGCCTTGCTTTGTTTGTTACTACTTCACCATTCTCATTCAACTTATTCCTGAATACCCACTTTGTACCAATTACATTTTTGTTTACCAGTCTAGGAACCAGTTCCCATGTCTGATTTTTCTCTATCTACAACAATTCCTATTTCATTGCTCTAACCCAGTCTTTGCATGCTTCACACATTGATTTAGGTTATATCTTGGAAAGTGAAAATAGATTTACCTTAGCTACTACCACTTTTCTTCTTGTCTTTACACCTTCACTTTTTTCTGCAATTATTTGTTCTTCAGGATGATTTTTTTGTATGTATTTTGGAGTCTTAGGAGCAGGTTCTGGAGCTTCTTCTTCTTCCTTATTCTCTTCTTGTACTTTTCCATAGATAGGTTCATCTGATTCAACTTCACTTATTTCAACTGATCTGTGTATGTCTTCATCAACTTTTACATTTGCACTTTCAACAATCTTTCTCAATCTTTTATTGAAGTATCTATAAGCTTTGCTATTAGGTGAATATCCAAGGAAAATACCTTATCACATCTTGCATCAAAATTTCCAAGGTTCTCATCATCTCTTTTAATATAACATCTACTTCCAAACACCTTAAAGTACTTAACAGTAGGAATATTTCCAGTCCATAGTTCATAAGGGGTCTTTGTGTTGTTACCTTTGATCTGTACTTTGTTAAGAATATAAATATCAGTGTGAATTTCTTCTCTCTAGTGTACATCAGGTGCATTTTCCTCTTTCATCATAGTCCTGTACCTCTTGAATAGTTTTCTGGTTCTTCTCCTCTCTCAACAACCATTTTGCTGAGGAGTCTTAGGGGAAAAAAAATGTCTCTTTTATGCCATGCTCTTCAAAAAATGTATTAATTCATCGATGAATTCTTCACACTGGCCGTAATCTTAAACATTTTAATCTAGGTTCACTTCATTCTCTACCCTAGCCTCAACACTTTGAATCTATCCAGAGTTTGAGCTTTTTCCCTAAGAAAAGTAACCCATGTCATTTTAGAAAAATCATCAATTAAAAGCATAAAATACCTATCACCATTAAGACTTCTTGTTCTTGTGGGACCGCATAGGTTTGTATGAATCAATTCCATCATTTTTTTATTTGATTGTTCCTTTCCTTTAAAGTTGTATCTTGTTTGTTTTCCCAACTGACAACTTCTACAAGTAGTATTGGTAGGCTTTGTGATTTTAGCAAAATTCCAAACAACTTCTCTTGAAC